>CABHPP010108549.1:0-13466 GCA_902168425.1 Peromyscus attwateri
GCAAGTCAAAGGTACTTGTACAGGCAGTATGCGCTTTTCCCCTGGAATGCCTCACAGGTGAGTCATAGCACACGATGTTTTGTGTGTTTCTGGCCACAGGCAGCTGTTGCGCCCGCTAATCAGAACAATGGCAAACAGAGTCTGGGCATGGTGCACATTTTCATTTGACACTTAAAAAATAATGCCCGAGGAAACCCCTTATTTTGGTTGCAAGCCTGTGTGAGGTGGTGATTGCCACTGTGTGAAATCTCTCCTCTGCAGCCAAAGCTGTCATTTGGCTCCATCCAATGCCCCCGTGATAACAACTCAGAGGTCTGTCTCTTAACCAGAAACATCCAATTAGCCAGAATTTGGGGTTTGGTTACCTTTTCCTTCTTTCCCTCTGTTTTAATTTTTCTCAAATGGACAATTTTTTTGCTTACGGTATTCGTAATTAAAGTGACAAACCCAAATTAAAGGATTATGACACGTAGCCAGAATGTGAATCAGTGGGTACTGTTTACCGTTCTAAGTACTTCTGAAACATTAAGGTGGGTGGGAACTTTGGGAGGGAGAGTCAGTCTCTTTAAGATGAGGTTTAGTTCATGACAGTTGTTAGAGGTGAGGTTTGGTGTGGCAGACCATCAACATTCTCCAGCTAAGCTAACAGGTAAGTACGACACAAACCTGCCATAGGTAGAAATATTTAAGAAGCAGAGAGCAGGGATAATAAACTTTCCTGTCATGTGGTAGTTTGGAGGGTTTTTTAATAGTTATATTTAGTTAATATTAGACATGGATATCACACATTTGAGATCCAGTGGTTTCTGGCTTTGCCACCTGAAATGAGGTCCCATTGTGTATTTATTAAATATCTTGTGTTGATTTTCCTAGAGAATTACCCCTTTACTGGCTAAAAAACAATGTAAAGAAAACGAAGGAGATGGAGGGGTGGCTAAGCTCAGTTGCTAAAATGCTTGTCAGACAAGCATGAGACGCAGAGTTCGATCCTTAGGAAGCACATCAAAAAGTGAGGTGTGACTGGTCTCACCAACATTGGAGAGGCCGAGACCAGTCGATCTGCAGGTCTCACACGCTAGCTAGTCTAACCTACTTGGCAAGTTCCAGGCCAGTGGGAAACAGTCTCAAAAACACAAGGTGAAGGGCTGGAGAGATGGCCTAGTGATTAAGAGCACTTGCTGCTTTTGCAAAGGATCTGGGTTCTGTTCCTAGCACGGAACACTAGGACTCACAACTATCTGTAACTCCAGTTTCAGGGGATCCAGTACCTTCTTCTGGCTTTCTTCAGGCATCTGTGTGCACGTGGTGCACATGCATACACTCAGACACACACAGACACAGACACACACACACACACACACACACACACACACGCAACATGATAAATCTAAAAGCAACAAGATACCTTAGGAACAATACCCAAGGTGTTCTGGCCTCCACATGTGCACACTCACTTGTACACACATCCAATTGCACACATGAACACACTATCATCTATCTCTCAAGCACACACATACTTGTATACACGAATCACTGGGAGTATCCGATAGTGTTCATGGTCCAGTTTGGTAGCTTCTTCTCATACAGAAAGGCCCAAGGTCTTCGGAGGATGTCTCGACTGTTGTAGATAAATCAGCAGATCATTCCTGTTTCCAATGGGTTTGTCTTGAATGGCATACGCTCTCCCCTCCTCAGGACTGAGTGGCGTAGCCGGAGCTAATGCCCGCTGTGAGAAGGCCTGTAACCCTCGCATGGGAAACTTGGCTTTGGGACGAAGACTCCGGGCAGACAGCACCTGCGGTCAGAACGCCACCGAGCTGTTCTGCTTCTACAGCGAGAACGCTGATCTCACGTGCCGGCAGCCCAAGTGCGACAAGTGTAACGCGGCTCACTCTCACCTGGCCCACCTGCCCTCTGCCATGGCAGACTCGTCCTTCAGATTTCCCCGTACCTGGTGGCAGTCTGCAGAGGATGTGCACAGAGAAAAGATCCAGTTAGACCTGGAAGCGGAATTCTACTTTACTCACCTAATTATGGTGTTCAAGTCCCCCAGGCCCGCGGCCATGGTGCTGGACCGGTCCCAGGACTTTGGCAAGACGTGGAAGCCTTACAAGTACTTTGCAACAAACTGCTCAGCTACTTTCGGTCTGGAGGATGATGTTGTGAAGAAGGGAGCTATTTGCACGTCTAGATACTCAAACGCTTTTCCGTGCACCGGAGGAGAGGTAAGAGCACCTGTTTAATTCTCCACCGTAAGGGAAGAGAGGTAGAAAAATGCTACCAGCCCACATTTTTTTAAAAGCGTGAAGCTATACTTGTAGCAACATGAATGAAATTAGAATTTTTGGTGAGCTTTGTCATAAATTATTTCTCACCCTTGGACATGGATGTGTAGCTGTTCTCCAGCAGATTGCCCACTGGCTGGATTTCAGTCAGGTTTCTAAGAGTCTGGTTTTTATTTCATTTGCGCCATCCCTCTGCTCAGATGTTTAAAGGCTGCTGGTCCCTCTGGCTAGCAGAGATGTTTATTGCATTGTGGAGAAAGCCTGCTTGGGAAGCACATGCTGGCATTTTCCTGATATTCGAAACGTAAATGGGTAGTAAATAAAAACAAAGCCAAGGGGGAGGTGGGGGGATATATGTCCATCAAAAGACCACGAAGAAATCGATGAAAGAGCTGGGTTCAGGATGCAGGCTTGCCACTCAGTGCTGGGGAGGTGGAGACAGGAGCATGCACAAGGCTTGTTGGCCAGCCACTGTGGCCAAATCAGTGAGCCATAGATCCAGTTGGAAACCCTGTCCTCAAAAAAGAGAAGTGGAGGGGGGAGGGGGGGGGGGGGGGGGGGGGGGGAATGGCACAGTTGGTAAAGGGCCTGAGATACAGGCATGAGGATCTGAGTTCAGAGCCTCAGCACCTCTGTAAAAAGCATGATGGATCGCTAAGGCCTGCGGGCTCACTGACGAATCAAGTCAATTGGCAAGCTCTGGGTTCAGTGAGAGGTGCTATCTCAAAAGATAAGGTTGAGAATCTTAGTGAACGATACTTGATGTCATCCTCTAGCTCTGCATGCACACACACACACACACACACACACACACACACACACTGTGTACAAACAGGGTAGATCGAGGAAGATGCCCACCATCAGCCCCTGCTCTCTGTGAGCAGGTATACAAACGTGTACATGCATACTACACATGAACACACACACACACACACACACACACACACACACTACACACGTACAAATAAGGTAGAAAAGTGATGCTAGGGGAAATGCTAGCTTTCAATGTCTGGCTCCATGAACATGTACATGAATTCACACATGTACACACACACACACACACACACACACACACACACCTTAGAGGTTTGGTGTTAAGATGCCAAGAATGTGTAGCAAGCAAAGGAAGACAGTTCCTTTTAACACAAAGAATGATTTGAGGCTCACATATACATGAATTCCACTTAGGGACTCGGGTCTGTCCTCTTTCCTGGGCCCAAAGTCAGGCCGTGTTCATTCTGTAAATCAATCTTGCCAGCTACAGGTCCAGTTTCTATATATTTCCCCCAATTTCATATTTCCTTCCCCTGGGGGGGGTGGGAGGAATATGTCTTTTTAGCTTTCATAGAGGCTCCCAGGGAAATTCTTCCTAGGTATATGAGAGTACACACAAAAACGGCTGCTCTTCCAGAGGACCCGGGTTCAAGTCCCAGCACCCACATGGCAGCTCACAACTGTCTGTAACTCAGGTACTAGGGGATACAATGCCCTCTTCTGACTTCCATAGGCACCAGGCACACACATGGTACACAGACACACTTGCAGGCAAAACACTCATACATGTAAAATAAAATAATTAAAAAATAAAACAGAAAAATATGGGGGGGGGGGCGCGGGCGGTGAGAGTATCATCTCTCTGATGCTGATAGCTACCATGAACATAAAGACTAGATAAGTGATGGGTGGCCAGGGTTTGTTTTACAGAATCCCCTGGCATCAGGACATTTATTGATGTCTGGAGACACTTTTGCCCTATGAGGGAGGAGTGGTGAACACCATTTGGGATCTACTGGGTGGAAGGCCAGGGAGAAAGCTAAGTCCTGGACAATGCACAGGCGGCATTTCCTACTCCTTCTCCAACAGAATTATCTAGCCCAAGATGTCAACACCACCCCGGTTGAGAAAGTGGGAGCTAGGTGTTGGGCATCCATCCAGTGCACGTGACCCGAAGGCTATAGGCACTGAGATAAGCAGCTCGAAGCAATCATTCATACAACTACTCACAAGGTTCCCAGATGGTAGCGCTTAACAAATGTTTACTGAGTCCCTGCTGTTCTCAGCTCTACTCGTTCTGCTTTGGGTTGGTAGAGGATCTGCTTGCAGGCGCCCGATGCAAAGTTTAGGATGGGAAATTTCTTCTTCCCTTGAGTCTCTGACACAGAGTGCCTGTTTCTAGGGGTTCACGCCCAAAGCCCTCAAGAACAGTGCTACATTGAAACCGGAACCAGGAAGGTCACGGTCTGCCACTGTTTCCCATTCTCCTTAATAATCCTTAAAGCTCGCTTAATATTGTAAGCCCTTTCTTTATACGCTGTCATGATGGACATTTTTAAAGATACGAGGACAGGAAAGAGAAAGATAAGATAGTCTCCTTGTTTTCTTACATTGAGAACACTTTGTGTTAAAAACAAGTGAATGGTTTGAACTCTCAGACTGCTTCGGAACTGGCCCACAGGCTCCTATGGGCTCTCTACACCTCAGTGCTACCTGGGCCACATGTATTTGTAAAGCGGCAAAAACAGTGAGTAGCCACATGCCGGGCGCCTGCTTCCTAACAGGTGCCACAGTGGCTCCACGGTCACTCAGAGATGACTAATGCACTACTTAACCTGGGCTGTGTTGTAAGCGCAAGCTAAACTGCTGGAGAGCTCAGTCTATCAAGGGTTAGCCTCGCAAGGACAGCGACCTGTTTTCCATCCCAGAACCCACATAAAAAAGCTGGGCATGGTGCCCCACACACCTATAATCCCTGCACGGGGCAAGGCAGAGATAGGCAGATTCTGAGGGCTCGATGGCCAGGCAGCCCAGCCTACTTGATGAGCTTCAGGTCCGTGAGACCCTGTCTTTAAAAAAAAAAATGAAAAAGGTAGACAGCCCCCGAAGGACGACCTAAGCTTGTCCGCCGGCATCCACACATGTACATGTGCACCTAAACACAAATGTGCACGTGCACACAGTCACGCACAATGTTAAGTAGTTATTGTCACCAATGCTTACATCACATTCCAAGCAGGGACTACAATTTTTATCAGTTATTTCAAGGGACAGATACCTTTTTAAATTCACGTTGTGGCCGGGCGGTGGTGGTGGTGCACGCCTTTAACCCCAGCACTTGGAGGCAGAGACAGGTGGATCTCTATGAGTTCGAGGCCAGCCTGGTCTACAGAGTGAGTTCCAGGAAAGGCACCAAAGCTACACAGAGAAACCCTGTCTTGAAAACCCAAAATAACAATAACAATAATAATAATAATAATAATAATAATAATAATAAATCCACATTGTAAACGTTTTCGGTTAACCCTGCTATTTGAGCAGACTTCTGTTTTAATGGTGAGGAAAACAGGAGTTCAGCTTAGCACCCCCTAGAGCAGTATTTACAACAGTGAGCTGAATTTCTCTCCTGAACTTTCTCTGCTGAGTTGGTGAGCAAAGGAGAGCCTTGCTTCAAGATCAGAGGCAAAGGAAGCCCCCTAGGACCTGTCAAGAACTGACCCCTCCTCTAGAACAGAAGTTGGACGGAATGACTTGTGCTGAACTCCCATGAATTTTGCAGCTAACACTGCAAATCACCAGATTGTATCTTTGGAAACACGGTGTTCAGAAAAACAAGCCAGCAACTCGGATTTCAAGTAGGACATCTCAAGTTCCATTTCTTGCTTGCCAATAAGCTCAGAGAGCTGTTATCTTCCTGAGTTTTAGAAAGACTTGCTCACAACTTCAGTAGGAAGGTGTAGCTGTGCCCGTGACATAAGCTGGCTTCCAGGGTTCATTCAGAAATCTGGATCTGAATTTTGAGACCTTACAGCTGCACATCTAAAGAGTCTCCATCCACAAAGCTGGAGGGACCACATTCTGAAAGAGGGCTTTAAAAACATAGGTGCATTAATCCACCCAGGCCGCTTTGTGGGAGACAGATGCTGGTGGTTGAACCCAGGGCCTTGAACATGCTAGGCAAGCTCTCTACATTGAGCCACATACTCAGCCCCAAAAGATTACTTTTTAAACCATGGAGTTAAACCTGCCATGCAGATTTCTGAAGGTGGCCAGTAGTTTAAAAGGATGGTTATTTTTTTAAAGCACATCCCCTACCCAGAGGATGACTCTGTTACCCGGAAGTGTCATGGTCTGCCTGACAACTTGTAGTAAGCTGTGGGACAGTTAGGAATAAAGCCACAGGTCTTCTGATCTGAAGTTCAGTGTTTGCTCCCTAGATTATGTTCTTCCTCTAATATTGACGCCCGCAGAGCTGCTGTGCACCCCTCTTCCTCACTGTCTCAAAGCCATTTATTTGCTGCTATTCATTTGGATGATATAAAGAGGAAGAAGAATTTTCCAAACGGCTTTCTCCAAAGAAACAATATCTTCTGAGATGTCAGTGGCGTCTCAAGATGGACAGAGCCAATGGTCAAGTTAGTCCAGGAGACACGGACTGGGGTCATGATCGATTTTTCTGTCACTAATAACAGAATGCCTCAGTCCAGGCAATTTGCAGGAATAGATGTGCATTTGGTTTATAGTTCTGGAGGTTGCCAAGTTCAACGTCATGGTACCAGCGTCTGCTCAGCATTCTAACAAAGTCAAGGGCATCACCTGTTTCCACAAAACAACTTGCTAGCTGGGGTCTCTCTATTCTTATAAAACTACTAGCCCCGTCACCCTCTAACGTAATCCCAGTGACTGCTCAAAGTCCCAACCTCCAATACTATCCACATACGAATGTGGAGTTTAAGTTTCCCACCCCTGAAATTTTGGTGAGCAAAGTCGAACAACCACAGCTGGTTTCGACAAAGTTAAACATCTGGAAACACAGATGCTATCGTTTGCCTTGCGCGCCAGGGAGAGAACAAGGAACATGGCATTCGGTTCAATTTGTTTGGCCATAGGCTTCTCTTTTCAACAGCGCTCCAGTGACGGTCAACCAGGACTCCAGAGCTCCCTAGCGCACTAGGTGGGAAATGCTGGGATGGAGGTAGTAAGCACTGCCAAAGCCTCCCGTGAAAGGCACAGACAGGCCTGGGGCTCAGGTGGTTTGATTTCAAGACTCTCTGTCAACTAGGGGCTTAGTCTGTTTGACAGAGCAGTAGATAATAACAAGCTTGGAGCTGAAGATGGTGAGTCGGTTAGGCTCTGGCAGGATGAAAAGAGTTGTCCCCCCACCCCACCCTTATATAGCCCCTGGGCAAAGAAAATGTGGGAAAGTGAATCATTCAGGATCCCCCAGTCTTCCAGGCTTCCAGCAACGGTAGATGAGACAGACACCATCTCTCTCTCCGCTTACTCCATTAACTGGCTATTAAAAGCATTCTGCACAAAATTTGGATCACGACCAATTGGACCACATAGTTTTTTTTGTTTTTTGTTTTCTCCCTCCAGAGCATAGTGAATATATCACACTGAAAGAGAAGAAAGTAGAGTCATAGGCAGCAGTAAGGGAAGCCAAGAGCACAAAAGGAGTGAAGTCTCTAAGCGGTCCTGGAATAGACAATGTCTGCTCACAAGGGTAGGGATTTTATCAGCCTTATTCACGACTATTTCCTTGCCACATAGGACATTGCTTGGCTCATCTCGGCAGTCCATATATATGTAGTTGGGATGAATGGAGGGGTGGGTGATAAGCTGGGAAAGAGCTGAAAAATGTTCATAAATTGAAAGTGAGAGGGGGTGAAAGGCCAAAGTTCCAATTGGCACGGAGAAACCAAGTTGGGGGTAATAGAAGACCAAGACAGGGAGGGACAATTAATAAGGATGCCAATGTCCACCTGCCCAGTCATCTAAGTAACTTTGGAGCTGCTGTGTGTCAGGACCCACTCTAGATGCTAGTGGTGGATCAGTGAACTGGACAGAATTTCCCTGTCCTGATGAAAACTTAGATGCTAACGCAGGGGTAGGTGGGTTGGGGTTGGGGAATTGAGAATAAATAAAATGTATCAGGTACCAGAGTATGATAAATACTAAGGAGAAAATAAAACAACGCAGGACATGGAGAATGTCAACAAGAGGGTGCTACTTTTAAAAATTATGAAGCGATTTATGTTTGATAGAATGGACAATGGCTGAGTTTCTGGAAAGTTTTCATGAGTGAACAACATCTGTAACTTAGGGTCGTGTGTGTGTGTGTGTGTGTGTGTGTGTGTGTCTGTACTATGCATGTCTATGCACTTTTGTGTGTATGCACATGTGTGCACACGTGTGCAAAGGCCAGAGGGGGACATTGTCTGTCTTACACCATCATTCCCACCTTGTGTTTTGAGAAAGATTCTCTCACGGAACCAGTAGCTCACGGGTCAGGCGAAAGCCCCAGGAATCCCCCTGTCTCCTCCGCTCCAGCACTGGGATTCCTAGCTTTTCCGTGGGCTCTGGGGACGGAATCCAGATTATCACACTTGTACAGCAAACAGTTCACTGACTAAGCCATCTCTCTCTCCAACCCCCAGTCACGTGTCCTTCAACTTCTAAAAAAAAAGAAGTAAAATGAAATTGGATGTTAATTATTAGGACACAGAGTGATCAAAATCCAATTTTCTGCTGATCAATAAAAAAACCACTTCACTACGATAAGAGTATTTGGAAAGGACTTTAATGCCACCTGGGGAGCAGGGGGGCTGGGGGGGGGTTGATGATGACAGGGGATGAGAATACCACTCGTGTGTAATTTGAAGGCTGGGGAGATTGAATGGTTTTCCTACAACTACCCCACTGGACCCTGTCTTCCTGAGTTCTGTTCCCAAAACACACGTTAAGCTGAAATGTGCCTGTGACAATTTGTGTGAAAGACATGGGGACCATGCATGTTCCTCTTCTTTGCAGTCCTACAGCCCACTGGGTGAGAGGTCATTTATGGACTGAATTGTTTAGTAACCCGGGGCAGTATATGATTAATCCCCAAATACGTTGTGTAGATGGCCTGCCCTTCAAGATCCAAGCATTTAGTTGTCTCTTTGGGATACTGAAAAGTTTGGATTCTAATAGCTGGTGATCAAAGTCTGTAGTGGAGAAAACGGTCGGCTGATTGAATTTTTACATGTTATCTACATTTCTGTGTTAAGCTATGCTTGGGATTTTTTTTTTTAAACTTAAAGGATAAAACAAACTAATACAGGAGTGGGAATGCTTTTTAAACAATGCTCTTTTAGTTAGCTGCTGTTTTCCTCGGTGCCTGACATCTGCTCATGCCTGTCTCATCAATAGTAGCAGTGATAAGTCGGGATGGTGAGCTAATATCTGTGTAGCCTTCTGATGGGAAGGACTCTGTAAGCATACTGCAGCCTATTTTATTTCAAGAACCCCATTGAAACTGAGCGTGGTGGTGGCGCACGCCTTTAATCTCAGCACCAGGGAGGCAGAGGCGGAGGAACCTCTGTGAGTTTGAGGCCAGCTGAATCCACATAGTGAGTTCCAAGTGGGGGCTATGTAGAAAGAGTCTGTATCAAGAAGAACCCTGTTGGTCATTTCATAGACATAACAATGGTGAGTCAGAGTAACTCAGAGTCAAGCAAGTGATGAGTTAGCCAATATGAGAGATGGGATCATGAGCTTACCTTGAAATTATTGATATGATTAAGTGCTCATATAACTTCAGAGTAGAGAAGAAGGCTGTCAGGACGGCTCAGCAGCTAAGGATGCTTGCACCGAGCCTGATGACCCAAGTCTGATCCTCAGCACACATGAGTGGAATGGGAAAAGTGGCTGATGCAAATTGTTCTGACTCCCACCCATGTGCTGTGGCCTATAACCCGCCCCCCAGTAAATACATGGAGCAAACTGTTAAAGAAGAATTCATCAAGTAGAAGATAAAAGTAAAACCAGACTGACTCTGCGATTGTTAGAGGTTGTAGAAAACATCCAGACTGATGGGTGATTTGAAATGAGTTGCATTATATACTCTGGGTTAAGAACTGACTGTTTTCTTATGCTCTAAAAATACTTACCACAAGTGAAGATTTAACATTACCTCAGATGATTTAAAACAGTGGTTCTCGGCCGGGCATTGGTGGCGCACGCCTTTAATCCCAGCACTCGGGAGGCAGAGCCAGGCGGATCTCTGTGAGTTCGAGGCCAGCCTGGGCTACCAAGTGAGCTCCAGGAAAGGCGCAAAGCTACACAGAGAAACCCTGTCTCGAAAAAACAAAAAAACAAAAACAAACAAACAAACAAACAAAAACCAGTGGTTCTCAACCTTCCTAATGCTGGCTGGGACCCTTCAATATAGTTCCTCATGCAGTGGGGACCCCCCAACCATACAATTATTTTTGTTGCTACTTCCTAACTGTAATTTTACTACTGTTGTGAATCTTAATCTAAATATCTGTGTTTCCTGATGGTCTTAGGCGACCCCTGCAGAAAAACCGAAGGGGATTGTGACCCACAGGTTGAGAACCACTGATTTAAAATAAATCCTATAGGAAGGAGTGTGTGATCTAGTGTCATGGAGCATGCCTTTTGATTGGTTTGACTTTTGAGTGGAGCGGAGGACCTTTCACCTAACTAATAACTACTGAAAGAAGTTTTTCTAAGTCAGTTATCTAACGTATTAGTGTGTTTGTCTCCTTGAAGTTCACCCTCAGCTGTAACTGTATAATGCTCTGTATAGCTACATACAGCAATGTGATTATGGACAGCCTAAGGTGTTCCTGTCCTTAAGGATTATAGCTAAAAATGTACAAAGGCACCTATTCAAAGAGAAAAGTTCCTCCAGTTTAAACAAAACTCGCACAGGGATTGTTGGTTAAAATGATTTAAAGAAGCTACAGAAAAGGGGGAGGGCCAAACATAGATGTCCAGATGCCTGGTTGATTGAGCAGAGAGAGAGAGACAGATTCAGAGAGAGACAGAGAGACAGAGAGAGTGAGTATGCATGCATGTTGTGTGTGTACAGATACACACACACAAGTGTGCAGGCCGGAGGTTAATGTCAGGCATCTCCTTCCATCACTCTCCATCTTTTTGTGAGGCAGAGTCTCTCCCTTAACCTAGAGCTCACCAATTTAGGTTGACTGGCTGGCCGGCCAGCTCCAGGGACCTGCCTGACTCTACACACACTCACCAGAGCACTAGCTTGGCACCACATGCAGCTTGTGTGCAGGAGCTGGGGGCCCACACACAAGTGTCTGTGCTTGTGCAAGCACTTTTTTTTTTAAGATTAATTTATTATGTATACAGTTTTCCATCTGCATGCCTGCCTGCACGCCAGAAGAGGGCAACAGATCCCACTAGAGATGGTTGTGAGCCACCAGGTGGGTGCTAGGAATTGAACTCAGGACCTCTGGAAGAGCAGCCAGTGCTCTTAAACTCCGAGCCATCTCTCCAGCCCCTTGTGGGGGGCACTTTACCTGCTGAGCCAAGCCATCTCCCCAGCCACCTGAGAAAACTTTTCCCCAACAAAATAACACCCTGGTTGGCTTTTTAAAAAAGTCTGTTTTGCATTTGTTTGTTTTGTACTCATTCTATCCGACGCTTTGGCTCGGCCAATATTTGGTCAAAATATTCTGGAAACTTTGAGAAATCAGATTGCAAAATGTCAAATGTTTTGTAGTGAGTCACTGAAACATTAAGGTTTAATGATGAAGAACATATGAGACGTAGATACCTGAGAGTCAGGTGTATTCAAGCCTATGAGGCAGCTTCAAGAAATAGAGAACCCTCAAAACCAGACTAGGGATTAAGGGTATTAAGTGTTGGGAGCTCCATAAACCTGTGAAAGTGACTCATATTAATGACGTGGGAGTGATTGCTTCTGACCTGAGGTGGGAGGTGTGTGGGAGCTTAGGGACTCTCTCCCTATTGGAACATACCTCCGATCTCTTCCACTCCCACAGTGTTTGTTCATTGAGGGCCATTGTTCTTTGTACCATTGTATTCAATCTGTGGATACCAGCCCCCAAAGCCCTAGCCAGCACAGATTCCTATAAGAAGTAAATGTCGGGGTTGGGGATTTAGCTCAGCGGTAGAGCGCTTGCCTAGCAAACGCAAGGCCCTGGGTTTGGTCCTCAGCTCTGGGAAAAAAAAAAAAGAAAGAAAGAAAAGAAAAGAAATGTCGCCTGGTGGTGGTGGCGCACGCCTTTAATCCCAGCACTCAGGAGGCAGAGCCAGGTGGATCTCTGTGAGTTCGAGGCCAGCCTGGTCTCAAAAGAAAGTTCCAGGAAAGGCGCAAATCTACAAAAAAAAACCCTGTCTAAAAAAAAAAAAAAAAAAGAAAGAAAGAAATGTCTAAGATACATTTGTTGAACTGGAACTGAATTATATGAAAGTAACTATGAAATGTTTATTGTCTGTGCTGGATGTTACACATTTACTAAGTAGTGATCCTTTCAAAATATTCAGTTCATTCTTTCTACCTATAAATAGTTGAAAAAACTCAATTTTCAGAAAGTTTTGGGGTTTTGTTTGTTTATCCCTGTAGACTTGGATGAGTGGTAAGGAGAATTGCTGGGCAGGGAAAGTGAAGAGATGTGCAGAAAGAGGATGAATGCTTAGGCAGAGCCCCCCAGGAAAAGCCTCGGTTGTGAGCCGCAGGCCTGTGCAGGAAAAGGCAAGGGCCCTGGGCCTGCGGGCCTGGTGCTCTCAGAAGCGCGAGGCAGCTGATGCTGAACCAGAGCAGTCAAGATAGGTGAGATCTGACAGATGATGGAGAGCAGTGAGAAAACAGGCGGCATCTCGAAAGCAGGTACCACAGGGAGGTCCAAATTCACTCCCACATCAGTTAAAGTCAAATCATTATTTTCAGTATCTTCTTATACTTAAAAAAAAATCCCAATTTGCACCAATTGATTTGACTTACTTATGATGCCATTAGTTTTCATCCTGAGTGGTATCAAATTCTTGGAGATTTTAAACAAATGATTGATCTAATGCATTTTTTAAAGACACATGTTAAGAAAAGACTAAACAGGGAGGCAGGGTGAAGGAGGAATTGGGGACCAGCAGGGAATGCATTGCAGAAAATCAAGCTTGATCTCATAGAGGCTGGATGGGCAGAGGGGGACAGTGGAGGGGTGGTGAATCTGGGTCTCTTTAGAAAGAGCTAACACATTTGCTGACAGGCTGGGTAAGCAATGTGTGTGTGTGTGTGTGTGTGTGTGTGTGTGTGTGTGTGAGAGAGAGAGAGAGAGAGAGAGAGAGAGAGACACAGAGAGACAGAGAGACAGAGACAGAGACAGACAGAGACACAGGGGGAGGGGGAGG
>CABHPP010108550.1:0-12192 GCA_902168425.1 Peromyscus attwateri
CATTATTCCAAAACACAGAGGCGTGCGTGATTTTTATGCCATTTAGCCATTATTTCTAGTTGGTTCATAAGCATGAAGTACATTTAACTTTTAGTTGGGGTTGTTTGTTTGCCGGAAAATGATTGTCTGACGGATTGTGATGTTTACAGAAGCTGATGCCTACAAAATCTGTAGCCCACGTAAGAGTGATTCTCAAACTATGCGGGGGTTCCTGGGCGGCCATAAGGGGGTTCAAGAGACCGAAACCATTTTTGTAGTAATGCTAAAACATTTTCCTTTTCCATTCTTAATCGACCATGAGTAGTAGGGTTTTCCAGTACTTTCCAGTTAACCAGCGCCTGGTAAAACAGCTGGACCTGCAGGGCAAACAAGTCGGTGTTAAGGCAGATCCCTAGTTACATCTAATCTTAAAGAAGCTTCCATTTACACTGGCATTGCATGAAAAAAGGAGAAGATACCTGTTTAATCTAGAAGGGCCACTGAAATGCTTGCTTTTCAAACAATTCCAGATCTACTCTGGGTGAGCTTTCTTCATGTACTCCATCCAAAACATATCACAACAAACTAAAAAGAGAGTGCACAGAAAATTCTATCCAGACATTAAAAGCATTCTTCCTTAAAATTGTTTCCCTAGGAAAGCACCTGGTGTCAACGCTGAACATTTGAGTGTGTATTGGACATTTTTTTCTATTTCATCTAAGAAATGCCCATACCGTGATTAAATAAATAGAGATGACAGAGATAGTTTATAGAGATTCAGGGAAAGCTTCAAAGTCATATAATTGTGTCAAAATTTCATATTAAATCTTGTGTGCCAAGTCCTATATATTATAGATATTAATACTTTATGGTAAACTAATACCAACTATAAAAGGTTATTATCAAATAGGAAGAAATACAAGTAAATTCCTCATTCTGCTGAACACTGGCATATTTAGAAGAATCCGTGTGAAATCTGAAGAGGCACAAAGTCAACCGTGAAATAAGCTGCAGTCAAAAACTTTGTTGCAGTTGCACATACCACTGGTGTCAAGATGAAAGCTTGATCCTCACAAATGTATGATTCATAGGGAATGAAAACATTGAGTGGAAATTTTATTTCCAAATATACCAACAATGGAGTAGTCAGAACTTGAAACTCTTGAAAATGATTCCACAGGAACACTTGTTTCCTCTTCTGGTGTCATGTGCAACATCAGAGCAGCAGTTCTGGTCTGCTGGTTCCCCGGGCTTATAAACAACAAAAAGTAGCAGCAGCCACTGAAAGTCAGTGAATCAGTCATCGACAACCCGAGTCACCAGAAATCTTACTGGAAAACCCACACGCCATTGAATGTTATCAGTGCCTCTAACAAAATTAGCTCCTTGAATAAAAGGTTATTCTGTGAAAAGAGGTTTGATTGTCTTGTTCTACATAGGAAATAAAGCATTTCCAATGAAAGTTGTTTTAAAATATTAACTCTTTAACACTTATGTATAATTTTGTTTCTTTAAATAAAAAAAATAGTGATAGCAAAACATGAGACAACTGAACATATATTTTACCTATATCAGAAGTGTTAAATGAAGATATTAAGCTGCAAACTAGGTTGATATTTTTTTTCTTTTTTTTTTTTTTTTTTTTTTCCGAGACAGGGTTTCTCTCTGTAGCTTTGCACCTTTCCTGGAGCTCACTTGGTAGTCCAGGCTGGCCTCGAACTCACAGAGATCCGCCTGCCTCTGCTTCCCGAGTGCTGGGATTAAAGGCATGTGCCACCAACGCCCGGTTGATATTATTAAAGAGGGAGAATTGTAACATTTTCAACGAGTTTAATCATTTTGAAAGAAGATTTTTTTTTCCACAGCTCCTATCTGTAGTAGATAAGGCTAGTTCTGAGGACAATGGCTTGGAACCATATTCCTAATTTTAAAAAAAGATTCATTTTTATTTAATGTCTGCTTGCATGTATGTATATGCACCATGTGTGTGCCCCATGTCAAGGGAGGCCTGCAGAGGACGTCAGGTCCTCTGGAACTGGAGTTACAGGTGGTTATGAACGACCATGTGGATGCTGAGAACCAAACCTGAGTCCTCTGGAAGAGCAGCCAGTGTTCTCAACCACTGAACCATCTCTCCAGCTCCATATGTTGCTAATTTTAAGGCTACTTTAGAAAGTAATGGAATCTAAAACTCTAGATCTAAAAATGCATTTATAATATGACTAGGTAGTTAATCCACTCAGAAAAGATATAACAAGTTAGCATATGTTTTCAAGATGTTATTGATCTAAAAACATTACTTGGGACTCAGAAGACTTTAGCTAAGATCTTCATTAGACCGCCATTAAAAACAGCCATCATAGGCTGGACTTGGTGGTGCCAGCATCCAGGAGGATCTCTGTGAGGCCAAGCCCAGCCTGTTCTACAAATCCAGTGCGAGGCTACCTGGACTACACAATGAGACACTGTCTCAAACAAACAAACAAACAAACAAACAAACAAAAGTGTATTAGATTATTTCCAGTGCACATACTGAAAGGTTTAGGGGGAAAGGGTTTCAGGGCAGTAGAACAATTACTGCAAAACATCAAAATATAATTTGGCATTCCTCTCAAAAGAATTAGGACCTTATTAAGTTTCACCTACAAATTAAATATTTCATAGTCTTGCCTTCTGTTTCAGTCTGTCTCTCATGAGACGAAGTTGTACATACAACCACTTTTATCTGGGAAGTGGTCACCAATGGGAGGACAGGGAGTTCACTGAGACGGACCCTAACAGACCAGCATTATGGGAAATGGGCCTAATCCCACAGAGACCCAGGTCTTGGAGGAAGCCAGCTCACAATGCAGGAGGGTAAGAGTATTTATTCAATCACTCCCATAGTTCTTGAGCTTTACTTCCATGCTGTGGCAATTCCCTGCCACTCCCTTCTCTAGGGGCAGGGCAAGCCCAAGGCAAGAGCCATGATTGAGAAAAATGCTTCTAAGAGATAAAGACTCGGAAATAGGACAGAGTGCAAGACCATCAGCTGTAGCATCCTGCATGCATCTTTCAATGAGTTTGTAAAATAGTGATTTTTATTTTATTTTATTTTTTTGCTGAGAAGATTACATGTGGATGCTATAGTGTGGGTGTTTCTAAGGGTACGTTAGGGTGGTCTGAGAACACCATACCACTTTTCTGGAGCCCTTTTACTTTCCATTTCATGTGTTTCCCACCACACTGCAAAGGATGTGGTCTCCAGGGTCCTTTTTAAGGTCTAGAAATGGAAGCCTTACCCACACACAGTGGGCTTCTGTTACCATGTGAAGGTATCGCCTCCGTTCTTCTCAAAGGAAAGAATACAGCCAAGAGACAGGGACATTTTGAGCAATTTATTAAAGTAAATCGTGCACTTCAAAGAGGTTAGAGTGGGCTGATGGGAAAGAGGAGGGAGGCAACACTCTCGGCTCTGTGTTATAGATTTTTTTAATGTTATGACATTTATGAGGTGAGTGGCATATTCATGAGGTAAGGTGGACTCTTCCTCCCACATCACTGTGGACCGGATCTCCTGTTCCAGCTATTTCTCCCAATGATCATCTTAAAAAGCCCCAAATGGGTGGAGTGAGGAAGTCAAAGCCACATTGCAAATGACACGATAATGAAGACAAGGTCTTTTGAGGGCGGAGGCCCTTGGTTAGTACACCAGTGTGACAACTGGGGAAGTGGCAGGGCGACTTGAGTTTTTAAATCTAGATTTATTTTTATTTTATGTGTGTGACTGTTTTGCCTGTATATATGTGCATCCTATGTGTGTCTGGTGTCTGTAGGGTCAGAAGAGAGCAGATCCCCAGATTGTGAGCCATCGTGTGAGAGCTGGGAGTCAAGCCAGTTCCTCGGCAGGAACAAGTGCTCTTAACTGCTGAGCCATCTCTCCTACCCCAAGCCTTGATTTTTTATATAGTTAACAGATGTACCACACAGGGACGTTCTGGCCATCAGGTGACACAGCTTCCCAGCAACAGTTTTCCTTGGGTAACTCTTATCTATATCCTTGCCTACTCCGTTTCATTCTCAGTTTCAGAATAGGAAACTAAGTTTTCTGTGAAACTTCATCACCGTGTTCATCAACGCACAGAGCAGTATTTGAAGCCACTCGGACACAGCCCGTCATATCTGTGAGGCTCCAGCCTTTCTCCCTGTTCCCCACTCTGTCTGAAAGTTGTCTGTAGTCTTCCTTTCTCAACATCCATCACGTGCAAGCATATCTGAGCCATTGGTGCCAGGTGTGTCCTCACCCACCTGATACTGGTTTTTATTCTGCTGTGCATCATCCTTAACTCTTTCATTTTTATATTCATTGAGGGCGTCAAGGATGCTCATCTCAAATCTCGTAGATAAACTAATTTGTTTATAAATGGGTAGAGGCATCGCTGTCCGCTCTCATCACACACCCAAACACCTACAGACCAAAAGGTGTATCATTTTATTGTAAATGTCTCTCCTTTGTTCCTCCTTTATACCAAAATAAGGATGTTGCAATGATTATTAAAATTATAGCAGTTTTGAGTTTCACTTCAGATATTAAAAACAGAACTACAGAGTCTTTGTGATAAAAGCCGGAATGGTTGACTGTTCGGTTTGCCTACTTGCTTGTTTTTTAAGTGAAATCTCACTGTGTAACTCAGACTCATTTCAAACTTGTGATCCTCCTGCCTCAGACTCCCAGGAACTGAGATTACATGTATCTACATCTTCTGTCCCTTCAGTGTGATGTTTTAAACTAGGTCCCTGCAAGACATATCCAAGTGCCCAGCAAGTGATCTTCTCTGGAATTAGCGTTGTAGCAGAAGCAGACAGTTAAGGTGAGATCAAAGTCTTGACCAGTATGACTGGTGTTCTTATGGGCAGAGTCACAGGCCCACGAAGGAGAAAGCCATCATCTGACAGAGGCAGAGATCCGAGTCGTGCCACTGCAGGCCCAGAATGCCAGGCACTGTGAGCCATACCTGAAGCTAAGAAGAAGCAAGAAAGGCCCCTCCCCCTGCTCCTGGCATCCCACCGGGTTCCAGAGGCAGTGCAGCCCTGTCAGCACCTTGACTTTGATCTTCTATCTCCATAACCATCAAAGAGTAAGCTTCCATTGTCTTAATCCACCCAGTTTCTGGTGTTTTTATGACAACTCTGAGACTCTACCACAGCCATCTTTTTCTCTCATGTTTGGGTGTCTAGTCTCCCTTTCTTCTGCTTTAGCTTCTGCAGGTAAGAACTCAGCAGAGACGTTCTCCCCAGGAAGCACGGAGCCACAGCTGAGCCATCGCCCGCTCACCATGCTCTTCTGTAGCAACCCCATCATTCCAGAAGTCACTCTATGTCTCACCTCATATAACTGCATCGCGGCAAAATCATGGACCAGAAATGTGCACAGGTCGAGCTCTTTCTGCTGCAATGCCAGCCAAACCTAAGTTGTTTTAAATTAGAGCCATGGATTCCTGATCTGTATAATGAATGATACTTTCTTATCAAAATACTTCTTGACCCCCAAAAGACTGAATTCTTGCCACGTCACAGATCATTGAGACTATGTACTTAACCTGCTGTCCTACTATGTGCTCAGCCTGTTTAAATTTAACCTGCCTTTAAGAAAACAATGTAGTCGGCCTTTCTACCTTGAATCTCCCATGCAATCAACCTTGGCTCACGCATAACTTTACTCTTAAGTTACATATTCTTCCATGCCTCTGACCCAGAGTGATGTATGTTGTAGGCATACATTGTGGTAATCATTTGCTGAATGTAGCCAACCGTTTGTTTAAAAGCAGCAACTGTAGCAGGCTTTGTTTGGGGCCACCAGCCAGCTCCCAGATCATGACACAGAGACTTATTATTAGTTATGAATGCTCAGCCTTGTCTTATGCTAGTCCCACTAGCTCTTATAACTTAAATTAACCTGTTTCTCTTCATCTACATTTTGCCTTGGGGCTTTTTAATCTTTCTTTCATTCTGTATGTCCTACTCCATGTCTGTCAGGCTGGCTGGCTCCAGGTGTCTCCCTCTCTTTCTCTCTCTTTCTCTCTTTCCTTCTCTCCTGAACCCAGATTACTCCTCTTACTCTCTCTGCCCTTTAGCCTTGCCTATCCCTCTACTGCCTAGCTATTGGCCGTTCAGCTTTTTATTAGACCAATCAGGTGCCTTAGGCAGGCAAAGCAACACATCTATACATCGATAAACAAATGCAGCATAAACAAATGTAACACACCTTTACATAGTCAAAGCAACTTTAACAACAAATATCTATCGTAAATGTTGCGAACTACATGTGCATGTAGGTTGAGAGAGCCTGTTTGCAAGACGGTCAACTGGAGCAGTAACTTAACTTCTTTAATTCTGATAAAAACTTCTATAAAGAATCCTTTACTCCTTTTTCATGCCATGGCTTTCTGTGCTAATGATTAAATACTGAGCAAAGCCTTTGTTAGAGACAGATGGAAGACACAGGCAAGTGGAGAGTTCAAACTTGGGCTCACTCTTGGTGAAACTTCCTCAAGAGGAAGCCCCTGTGTCTTCCTTCCTTCATGTGACATTAACTCACCATAGATCTAACTTTCCATAGTCACCCTGAGCTCTCTCTATGTGAGAGCTCTATGTCCAGGACCAGTTAGAAAGGAAAAGTTAGAAGTTACTGCTCACTGTGCCATCTGCTAGATTTCACTTGCTTGGGCTTATTTTGGCCTTGTATGGCCCTCAGGCAGTCAGTATGTGATGTACAGTGGTTATCCTGCTGTCCTCTGTATATCTGTGTCCTCTGCTCAGCTGTGAGCAAGAAAGCTTTTCCTCTCCTCTCCCCAGGCTTAGCATACTGATTGACATATGGAACGAGGAAGCACAATGTTTTCACACGTTGGCATCACCCAGTTATGACAGTTGGGCTTCTACTTTTCCAGAGGCCCAGTATCTAGTCATGCCTGCACCTTCAGACTTCCCAGTCTTGCTGTTTGTCTTAGTTCGCTTCTCTGTGGTTGTGATGAAACACTCTGACCAAAAGCAACTTGGAGAGGAAAGGGATTGTTTTGCTTACAGGTTACAGTCGACCATCGAGGAAAGTGGTTCATTGGGCAATGGTTCAATGTAGAAGTTTGAAGCAGAGAGCATGGAGAAGTGCTGCTTACTGTCTTGCTCCCCCTGGCTTGCTCATCTATCTTATATATCCCAGACCCACCAGTAACAAAAAAAAAAAAAAAAAAAAAAAGCCCCCTGCACACGCCCGTAGACCAATCTGATGGAGGCAATTCTTCAGCTGAGGGTCCTTCTTCCCTGGGTGTCGGGTTCTCCACTGACTGCAGCCACGATGGAGCGTTTCCTGTCAGCTCACTGAGGCTGTAGCAAGTAGACCTCTGCTCAGATACGCATGACTGGGTTGTTGCTGTGATGGTATCTCCCTCACCCCTGCCCACCCTGGGACTCCATGCAGCCCAGGCTATACTCAAAATCAGTGTATAGCTGGGGATAGCTTTGGACTCCTGACCCCCCTGCCTCTGCTAAGACTGCAGACATGTACCACTGGACCCCACCTGTGTTTGTTTGTTTGTTTTTAATTTATTCTTTTCTTTTTGTGTGTGTGAATGCTTTGCCTAAATGTGTGTATGTGCACTATGTGGGTACCTGGTACCTGCGGGGGGAAGTCAGAAGAAGGTGTCAGTTCTCCTCAGAACGGGTGCTTCAAACAAGTGTGAGCCACCAAGTGGGTGCTGGTAACTGAACCTGGGTCCTCCACAAGAGTATCGAGTGCTTTTAACCACTGAACCATCTCTCCAGCCCCAGCTTCTTTATGTTGTTTGTGCTTTTTTGCTTGTTTATTCATTTGTTTGAGACAGGGTCTTGCTATGTAGCCCAGACTGTCCTTAAACTCATAGAAATCCTCTTGACTCAACCTCTCAGACCCACAGATTTTTAATTTGCCAGACCCTGAAGCCAATTCCTTAAATTCTCTCTCTCTCTCTCTCTCTCTCTCTCTCTCTCTCTCTCTCTTTCTCGCTCTCGCTCTCACTGTCTCTCTCATACTTTCCCTTTCTTCACACACACACACACACACACACACACACACACACACACACACACACCCCATTCTTTCTGTTTCTCTGGAAAACTCTAACCCATTTTCCCATTTCCTTTTGATCTTCAGTACCCTGCCTTGGAAAACCAGTCTTGATGACCTCCTTGCTGAGAGATGTATTTGGCTTTCCAAATAAAGGGTACTCTTGACTATCCTCTGGCACTCTGTAATAGACCCTCACTCATGTCACTGTGTGCCCTGACGGGTGACACTAGCCAGGCACAGCCCTCCCCAGATTGTGTGTACAGCTGGACAATGCTTTCTCAGACTTTTTTTCTGGGGCAGGTCCTGGACCCTTCAGTGCCTGTGGCTCATGGATATACAGAAGTGTTGAGAGATGAATTGTGTTCCAGGGGAGTCTTGGCAAACCTACTGTGAGAGTCTCCTTTATATAACAATGATGTCATATGTGTGTAAAGTCTGGAATTGATTAAAACCTGAAAGCCAGATGATTCTTGGATTTGTCAAATGCTCCTTATCCCTGCTAGGGTTGCAGGATTTTTAAAGGAGTGGCTGAACAATGAGAACCCTGCCAATACCCAAGAAGAAACAAAAGAAAAACAACAGGGTTTTTGTGAGCCAGCAAGTGTTTGGTTTGTTGTTCTGGGGATGCTAAGGGAATGCTCTACCATAGAGTGGGCACCCTGGGCAACCTGCCAGGTGGAGAGTGGGACTCTGGTAGACCGTGTGTGGGGCCCAAGGGACAGTCTGAATATCTGCTCGGTGTCCTTTTGACTCCTCTGTTCATCCACATGAACGGAGCTTCCAAACACCTTTCAGCCTTCTCTTCTCCAGACTAAATATTTCTGTAACGTTTCAACCCTTTGATGGTGTGCTCGTTTTATTTTGAGTCTTCTCCAGTTTTCCTTACCATTGGAACACTAGGACGTTTAAATGTTGTTAGTGTACCCAGAGACCAGACCTATACAGGCCACTGACTGGGACACACACATTCGTGATGGTAACTGGTAAACTCTAGCTAATCCTTGACTCTTGACTCCTAGAGGAAGGAAAAAGGGGACTCCACCTCGATCTGCTAAGAAACCCAAAGACTAGATTGGCAAGGAAAACAATCTACCTGTTTTTTTTTAAGATCAAGGGCATTATTTTTAAAAGTTATCTCAAGGCAGGCATGGTTGCACTTGTTTAATCCCAAGATTTTGGGAGAATGGTATGGGTCATGCCAGGGATGGTGGGGCATAACTGTAATTCCAACACAGAGGCAAGAAGATGGCTGCAAGTTCAAGACCAGCCCCATCTACATAGCAAGTTCTAAGGAAGCCAGGGCAACACACACAGATATTCTGTCTCAAACCAAAGAGTTCAAGGCAAGCTTGGACTATATAGTAAGACGCCAAAAAATGATTCCAAGCAAACACACACCAGAACTTTCTTTTCTGTATTTCCCAGCTCAGAGTAGGGCATGAAGCTAAGTTGGCAGAGGGTTTGCCTAGCAAACTTTTGATTTCATCCCTAACACCACATAAACTGGGTGTAGTGGCGTCTACCTGGGATCACAACACTCAGCAGGTAGAGGCCAGAGGATTAGAAGTTCAAGGCCAGCCTGGGCTACAATAAGATCCTGTCTCAAAGCAAAATAACAAAGCAGGAATTATAGCTAAGATTCCATCATACCGGATATGAAAAAGTTAGTGCCTCAATAATGACATTAAAATAAATGATTTATATGTTCATGTCATATATTTCAATTATCTTAAAAGATGGATGTTACACATAAGATATAAATAGTGCTGCCCCTCCCCCAAAAGAAAAATGACTCTTCTTCCCTCAGCAGACAGAGACTTCCTCACTGAGTATTGAATACATTAACAAACATTTAAAAACACACACTCATAACAGGCCTTCACACAAATGCTTCCTGCTATTATTACCATCACTTTAAGGATCTTTCTCTGAGCAAGAAAGCTGAACAAGTATGAAGTCCATGTCTTTAGGAACACTCATAGGACAGTTTGTTCCTAAAGTAGCAATTAGAAATGAGGACCTAGAACAGAGAGATCTTGTCATTTGAAGAAGGAGCCAGCAACATAGCTCCCCAGCATCCTGATTCTTTGGGGAGTCAAGCTACTCTCCCTGTGTTGTTCCCAGGCTGTAATAAAACAAGAGAAAGCAGAAATGCATTCTATTCCTTCTACCTCCACCTTTAGTCTGCTTATGATTGTGACATCACTCACTGGCCTGAGGTCTGGGTGGGGCAAGGTACACTCAAATGTCTGCAGGCACTGTCAATGAGGGAAGCAGGCCGGTGTGAAACACACACACACACACACACACACACACACACACACACACACACGTGGTGGTATTGTATTCCCCAAAATATTGTGTACCTTAATAAACTTATCTGGAGTCAGAGACAGAACAGCCACAATATTAAACAGAGCTATTAGCAAGCCATAGAGAAAGCCAGGGCGGTGGTGGTACACGCCTTTAATCCCAGCACTTGGTAAGCAGACCTAGGTAGAAATCCATGTGTTCAAGGACACACCCAAGCATGGTGACCAACGCCTTTAATCCCAGAAAGCAAGCCTTCAATCCCAGGGAGTGGTGGTAGAAAGCAGAAAGGTATATAAGGCGTGAGGACCAGAAACTAGAGGCATTTGCCCTGGAGAGGCATTTGGCCTGGAGAAGCATTTGGCCTGGTTAAGCATTCAGGCTTCTAGCAGCAGTTCAGCTGAGAGTCATTCGGATATGAGGACATAGAGGCTTCCAGTCTGAGGAAGCAAGACCAGCTGAGGATCCAGCGAGGTGAGATAGTTGTGGCTCGTTCTGTCTCTCTGACCTTCCAGCATTTCACCCCAATAACTGGCTCAGGTTTGATTTTATTGATAAGAACTTTTAAGATTCATGCTACACACACACACATTTTTTATTGCACAGTGAGCCCCTACTTACATAATAAAAGATGTTCTCTCTTCCAGGTGATTTATTTTACACTTTACTGCTTTTGATGACACAGACAGAACTGCTCTGTTGGGATTTTCAGTGATACAACAAGCTAACAACTCCCCTGAAAGCTGTAGGAGCAATGGGGCAGGGGATGTATTGTGAGATGGTGCTTGTTATGTGAATGTGAGACCTCCCTCACAGGCTCATGTGTTTGAGTACTTAACCCCTAGCTGGTGGCACTGATTCGGGAGGATGTGGAATCTCTGGGGTAGGAGACATGGCTGGCAGAGGTGGGTATCTAGGGATGAGAGCCACTGAAAGTTGTAGCGTGGCCTGTTTCCAGCCTCAGCTCTCAATGGTAAAAATGTAATCCATGCCATTCAGCTCTACACTTAAAACAGCTGGAAGGCAAATTTTATGTTGTGTATGTTTACCACATTTAAATATTTTTAAATGGACTAGACAAAAATTAAAGCTGGAAATACAGGTGGGTGGCCCCCTGCCTGACCTGTCACATGTCCCCATATTCCCATAGTAATTCGTATCTCAACTCACCTTGGTGAGTAACACTGCCCAGACTTTTCTCAGTGAATTCCTAAGTGCCGGTTTCCCTTGGCCCTGTAGCACATCCGTCCTCCAATGCATGTGTGTGGTCACCCCTCCATGAGTCACATCACCAGATAATACTAGCTAATGTGGAATATTTACACATAGGTCCACAGCTATTATCATCTACAGTAAATCCATATTTCCCATACTCGTATAATTTTCCATTTACAGACAAGAAACTTAGAGCCCAGAAAGGTTTTGAGGTCACCTTTGAGAAGTGAAGAAACGGAGGTTGAAGCAAGCAGAGACAGAACCCGGTCCCTTAGCCATTGGACTCTATCGCCCCCTAGTGGCAGCCCTGATCTAACATTGTCTCACCCATATGTAGGTACATCTCCAGCCTCTCCTCCTCCTCTCTCCTCTCCTCCTCTCCTTTCCCCTCCCCTCCCCTCTCTTCTCCTCCCCTCTCCTCTCCCACACTCCCTCCCCTCTCCTGTTCCACCCCCTTCCCTCTCCTCCCACCCCCTCTGTAGCATGAATCTTAAAGAGTCTTATTAACAGAATCAAACCTGAGCCAGGTATTGGGGTAAACACTGGAAGGTCAGAGACACAGAACAAGCCACAGCTATCTCACCTTGCCGGATCCTCAGCTGGTC
>CABHPP010108551.1:0-10669 GCA_902168425.1 Peromyscus attwateri
TGTGCGTTTCCGGGTCGCTCCCACACTAAGGAGTCCCGGGCGCGACAGAGCAGGCGGAAAGGGGCCCCAGCGGCGGGTTTCCTCTCGGTTGGGCCGTTTGGGCCGGCCGAGCGCTCCCAGCCGGGAGGTGACCTGCAGCCCCACCGTGCGGCCGCAGCAGGCTCCTGCAAAGCCGCCGAGAGCTTCGGGGACGCCCGCAGCCTCCCACCAGCGCCCCTTAGCGGCGGTAACATTGACTAAGAAACAACAGCTGGCGTTTAGGTGAACTTTTGCCACAAGCTAAGCACCGCGCCTACTGCGGCCCAGTTATTTATTCCCATCTCACAGAAAAGAATTCCGAGACCCGAGCGAACTTGTCCAAGTAACTCTGGGTGGAGAGAACCGGCCAGGCACTGTCCCAGCATTTTACTAGATACTCGGAAATCTGGAGCAGGCCGTTCCCAAGCACCCCCCTCCCCCTCATCTTCCTGGAGCTGGCGGTCCTCTCCGTTTCTGCTCTAGGGTCTCCCACCTCTCCATTTTGAATGAAAACGGTGTCCTGACTACCAAGGTCAGGAGCCAAGGGTTTGTCTTCTCAGATGCCCAGGGACCTTGGCAGAGAAAGGGCCTTTGGGTCTAAGAATCAGAACATGGAAACTGGGTGGTTCCGGCTTCCTGGAAGGGTGAAAGGGGAGGGGGTAATGCCCTACACACCACTGGAGTTCTAGGAGTTCTGATCTGCCTCCAACTGCCTCTATGACACCGGGAAGCCCTTTCTTACCAGGACTTCAACCTCCCTGGTAAAATGGGAGGCTTCTAGAGTATCTTCCCTCCCATTATCTCCACTACACACAGCTGCCTTCTGCCCCACCCAAACCAGCACTGGCATTCCTAATGAAGCCTTGGACTGAGACTTGAAAGCCCCAGGTGGACACCGTGGTCCATCCCCTGAGCTTCCTCTGGAGCTTGGGCCTGAACTAGGTCCTTATGACCTCAGCAGGTGGGAGCCAGCTGAGCAGAGAAAGGCTCCATGTCTCCAACAAAGGCCCAGGGGGTGGGGAGGGGGCTGCATTATGATGACCTCATCCATTCTGTGACATCAGCCTCTCTCCCACCCCCCACCCCCACTCCTCTCTGGTCAGCTGCTCTGCAAACAACCATCCGTCCGAATCCCAAAGGCCTGAAAAAGTCTGTCCTCCAGTCCCTGCTACTGATCTCTGTCTCAGCCAACGAGGAAGCACCATGAAACTGGAATTCACAGAGAAAAACTACAACAGCTTTGTGCTGCAAAACTTGAACAAACAGAGGAAGCGCAAAGAGTACTGGGACATGGCCCTGACTGTGGACCACCACGTCTTCTTCGCACATCGCAACGTGCTGGCTGCTGTCTCTCCACTGGTAAAAAGTCTCATCTCCAGCAACGACATGAAGACCACCGACGAGCTCTTCATCACCATTGACCCCAACTATCTGAGCGCCTGCACGGTGGACCAGCTCCTGGACTACTTCTACAGCGGCAAAGTGGTGATCTCAGAGCAGAATGTGGAGGAGTTGCTGCGGGGCGCTCAGTATTTCAACACCCCACGCCTCCGGATTCACTGCAATGACTTCCTTATTAAGTCCATTCGACGTGCCAACTGCTTGCGCTACCTCTTCTTGGCTGAGCTGTTCGAGCTCAAAGAAGTCTCAGACTTGGCCTACTCCGGCATTCGTGACAACTTCCACTTCTGGGCCAGTCCCGAGGGCTCCATGCACTTCATGCGCTGCCCCCCTGTCATCTTCGGCCGCCTGCTCCGTGATGAAAACCTTCATGTGCTCAACGAGGACCAGGCTCTCAGTGCCCTCATCAATTGGGTGTACTTCCGGCAGGAGGAACGGGAAAAATACTTCAAGAAGTTCTTCAATTACATCAATCTCAATGCTGTCTCCAACAAGACGCTGATGTTTGCCAGCAACAAGCTGACGAATTTGGAGAACAACTCCGCCCACGTGACCTTGATCGAGAGCGTCCTAATGGACCGCAAGCAGGAGCGTCCCTGCAGCCTGCTGAGCTACCAGCGGAAGGGGGCCCTGCTTGATTCAGTGGTCATCCTTGGTGGCCAGAAGGCCCATGGCAAGTTCAACGATGGAGTGTTTGCTTATATCATCCAGGAGAACCTGTGGCTGAAGCTCTCAGAGATGCCCTACCGCGCAGCCGCCCTGAGTGCAACAGCCGCCGGCCGTTACATCTATATCTCCGGTGGCACCACTGAACAGATCTCAGGACTCAAGACGGCATGGCGGTATGACATGGATGACAACTCCTGGACCAAGCTACCCGACCTACCCATTGGGCTTGTCTTCCACACCATGGTGACCTGCGGGGGAACGGTGTACTCAGTGGGTGGGAGTATTGCCCCACGCCGGTA
This sequence comes from Peromyscus attwateri, assembly GCA_902168425.1. NCBI lineage: Eukaryota > Metazoa > Chordata > Mammalia > Rodentia > Cricetidae > Peromyscus > Peromyscus attwateri. Next base: position 2,388 of record CABHPP010108551.1, read on the forward strand.
TGTCTCCAACATCTATCGCTATGATGAACGAAAGGAGGCCTGGTGCCTGGCAGGGAAGATGAGCATCCCTATGGATGGCACAGCAGTGATCACCAAGGGTGACCGGAACCTGTACATTGTCACTGGGCGATGCCTGGTGAAGGGCTACATCTCCCGGGTCGGTGTAGTGGACTGCTTTGACACCACCACAGGGGAAGTGGTCCAGTGTATCACTTTCCCCATTGAATTCAACCACCGGCCCCTGCTCTCTTTCCATCAGGACAACATCCTCCGTGTGCACAGCCACCGGCAGAGCGTGGAAATCAACTTACAGAAGATAAAGGCCAACAAGTCAACATCCTCAGTGCCTCTGCTACCTAACAGTTGTCCCTTGGATGTGTCCCATGCTATCTGCTCCATTGGCGACAACAAGGTATTTGTATGTGGGGGTGTCACCACAGCCAGCGATGTCCAGACCAAAGACTACACCATCAATCCTAATGCTTACTTGCTGGATCAAAAGATAGGTGAATGGAAGATCCTCGCCTCCCCCCCTGAGGCCCTGGACTGTCCTGCCTGCTGTTTAGCCAAGCTACCTTGCAAGATTCTTCAAAGAATTTAAACAACTTTTTAAGCGGGAGAAAAAGTAAATGCATTATTATTCACAATTTAATGACAAAGAGCAAGAGAGGAAATGTGGCCTTTGAGTTCCTTTTAGTGTTAGTCAATGCTTGGGTCTCAAAGTGGAGCTTCTGGGCCGGGGATGCTCCCAGTGAGTACAAGTTCTGGGTTAACTGGTGTGGAGTCTCTGGTCGGTGGGGTGGCAACATCTCTCAGGTACTGGTCCCTTAGCGGGTAGAATTTTTTTAGAGTTACTCCAAACTGAGACAGGAAAAAGAGCCCTCAGGGTATGTGTGTGGGGGGGGGGTATTGAGGTTCCTTCTAGACCCTGGGCTAGGGGATGTCCAACCCGCCCCCTTCTCTACCCCTGTAGTTACCTCTCAGTGGTCTACTAGACTGACAAGAAAGTGTCCGCTTAGAGTTGTGATGCGACGTGCTCTTCCAGCATGTGTTTGCTTCCGGTCTTCCAGGGAGGCAGGAAAGGGCCCAACCCAGGTCTGGGGAGGAAGGTGGTGTGTGGGCAAAGCTCAGGGACAAGGGACAAGCAGGGTCGACAGCCTGTCCCGTTTGTGTACTGGGGGTGGTTGGGTGTCTCATTTGAGGGGAAGTTGAGGATTGTTTACAACCTCTTCTAGTAGGAAAGGTTCACTGAGGACCCTCCCCAGGATTGTGGGGTTTGAACTGGGAGGTGGAAGAGCCAGCAGTAAAGGGAGAAGAGAGAAATCCTTACCTAGAGCGGGATGAAGCTTGTGGGTGCTGTGAGAGGGAGCAGGTGCGCGGTTTGAGTACCAGTTCAAACACCCACTAGGTCATTCTGGGTCAGTTAATCTCTCTGTCTTAATTTCCTTTTCTGTAACAGAGATAATGAGCCAGCCTACCTACCAGTGTAAGGTGGAGTTTTAATGAATTAGTGCGTGTGGAATGCTCAGCAGTGAAGAGCACAGGCTGCTCTTGCAGAAGACCACCAATCTAAAATATCTCTGTTTAACCTTGAAAACATACCTAACATGACTACAGGTTCGATTGTTATAGGTCACTAACTACTAACCTGTGTTTCTTACTTATACTAAACAGTTTGTAATAGTAGCTTTCAAGGACTGGAACATCATTACTTTTTTAAATGAGTTGCATGGGTACACTATCTTAACCAAGAGTAGAAATATATATATATATATATATATATATATATATATATATAGTATGTTGTAACAAAAATAATCTTAAATTTGTATCAATATACAAAAATCCATACCAATGTAAAGTATTTGAAACTAGTAGTTGCTTTTTAGTTTAAAAGTAGATTCAATAATCTACTCCTTCATCCTATCATTCCTATGTACCCCCTTTTTTTCTTTTCATCCCTTGTCCCTCCTAAATAAGAAACACAGGTTTTCTGAAAACACACTAACTTTAAAGGTAACATGTATATCTGCATTAACACAGGTATGCAATGTGCGGTGTGCACAAGTCAGTTAAAGATGATTTTTTGTTTTATGTTTGAGCAGGTAAAAGGCATCTGTCAATATTATAAGTTCATTTGGACTGCATAACCAAACTATAGTATAAATCTCCATCCATGCCATGTAAAAGGGTGACATGCAATAATAAGCCATGAGGACTCTGTAGCCAACGAAATTTATGTCTCATCCAGTCTCAGAGCTGTTCCTATGTAGAGGGATCAGCATATATGTAACCTCTCTTGTAGTTTTTCTTGGTTTCTTCCTTTATGTCTGCAGCTAAGATTTTCAGGAGGTCTTCCCAGGTCAAATCTGATCTTTATTAATTTTGAAGGAATTCATAGCTTTTCGTTTCCTGTGGAGACAAAGGTCTCTCCCAATGTAACACATTTCTTAACTCCTATTCTGAAGTTAAAACATCCTTAAAATACATAGGCTAGTTTGATTATTCAGCTGTTTTTCCACAATCTGATGTCTCTCAGCAGCTGTTATATTTTGCTCATTAGCATTTAAAAAATTTAAAGTTAATAAAACATTATGTAATCTATCTCTGGGGATCTCTGTTACCCCTTTCTGTTTATTAAGCATTTATTCATTTTTTTATGCTCATTGGTGTTTTGCCTGCATGTGTGTCTGTGTCAGGGTGTCAGAACCCCTGGAACTGGAGTTTACAGACAGTTGTGAGCTGTCGTGTGGGTGCTGGGAATTGAACCTGGGTCCTCTGGAAGAGCAGACAGTGCTCTCAAACGCTTTAGGGGCCATCTTTCTAGCCCCTAAGCATTTCTTTTAAAGTAGGATTGGATCTTTCTACACCTGCTTGTCCTGTAGGATTACGTAGTTTGCCTGTAATATGCTTTATGTTGTAATATGCAAAAAACAGTTCATTTTACTAGAGACATATGCTGGAGCATTGTCAGTCTTAATTTGTACAGGTATACCCATAATAGCCATAATTTCTAATAAATGTATAATTATAGAATCAGTCTTTTCAGAATTTAAAGCAGTCGCCCATTGAAACCCTGAATTTGTATCTATCGTATGGTGCACACACATTAATTTTCCAAACTCTGAAAAATGAAACATGTCCATTTGCCAAATTTCATTTCTTTGGTTATCTTTTGGGTTACTTCCTGCAGGTAATGGAGTTTGATTATACAAAGAACAAGTAGGGTATTTCCTTATAACTACCTTGGCTTGTTGCCAAGTGATCTTTCTTTAAACCTTTGCTGTTAACATGTTTCTTGTCAAATTCTGAGACTTTTAGCACATTTCCTTTTAAAAGTTGATCAAGTTCATCTATATAATGGTAAATTATAGATTAAGGAAACTGCTTATGAATTATTTCTAATGGCTGTTGTACAAAGTATTGACATAGGTAGGACTGTTTAACAATCCTTATGGCAAGACCCTCCAATGGTGCCTTTCAACAGGTTGAGAATTATTACATGTAGGCATCGTGAAAGCAAAATTTTCTCTATCTTGTTCATGCAAAGGGATTGTGAAAAAGCAATCTTTTGAATCAATTACTATAATAGGCCATGCCTTAGGTAATAAAGAAGTTAAGGGGATTCCAGGTTGTAAGGAACCCATAGGCTGAATGACTGTATTGATTGCTCTCAGATCTGTTAACATCCTCCATTTTTTTCATATTTCTTTTTAATGACAAACATGTGGGAATTCTAAGGGCTGGTGGACTCTTCTATATGTGGAGCCTCCAGCTGCTCTTGGACTAGCTGTTCCAGAACCTGTAACTTTTCTTTTGTAATAGGCCATTGCCCTACCCAAAAGGCTTGTCTGTTAACCACTTCAGTGTTGGGGCAGCTGATGTTCTGTCAGCAGTGGAAGAGCCAACCTCTGCTGTGTCCTGCTTATGGACAACCTGGACAGTCTGTGACTGTCGTTAATAACATCTTTTATTTCTTTATTGGGAGCATCTCTTCTTTACAGCCTGTCTCCGGAGTTGGAAGAAAGCTAATCTGTGCTTCCCACTCTTGTATGATCTCTTTCCCATAGATCTATGGCTATATTAGCCACATGTGGTTTTAATTTTCCTATTTGACCTTCTGGTCCCACACATTTAATCCATTTTAGACTTTGTTTTACCTGAGACAATGCACCAGTTCCTAGGAGCTGAATATTTGCCTCCTGAAGATGCCAATCTGGAGGCCAAGATTTTGGTGCAATTATTGTTGCATCTACTCCTGTGTCTATAAAAGCTTCAATTTCAATATCATTTAAAAATACTTTCAGTTTTGGCCTCTGATCTTTATAGCAGCTTGCCAAAATACTTGTTTTCTGGCCTCTCCTGAGTTTCCTGTTTTATCTTCTGAAACTGCTTTGACTTTGATATCTGAGTTATTAATGGCTATCTTCAGAGCAGTGTTGTTTAACTGCTCTGTGGTTTCTCCGCTGCTAACTTGAAATGGCCAACAGGGCCAGCAAGAGTCCCCCCCCCCCAGAGTGTTTTCTGACAAGGGGTTACCTTGCCTGTCCCTTGTTGATTTGCATTCATTAGTCCACTGCCAGCCTTTGCCACACCTTCTGCATACACCAGAAGGCTAGGGCTTTATTTTTTAATTATCTCTAGAAAAAAAACATTGTTTCTGGGAATACCTTATCCACAATCTCTTTTGAAATGACCTTGATTGCCACAGCCAAGAGATGCTACAGTTTGGCTTTTCTTAAAACCTTTAGAGATTACTTCTCCCATTAAAATTGCATCATAAGTATGAGATCTGATATCAGCCATATTTCTAATCTATTCATCTATTGTTGCTTATCTTGTCTTTAGAGGCCTGATCACCTTTTTGCATTCAGAATTAGCATTTTCAAAAGCCAAAGATTTGAGGAATACTTGCCTAGCTTCTGAATCTGATAATCTATTTACAGCTGAAGTCAATCTTTATTAAAACAATCAAACAAACAAAACACCTCAGTGAATGCTTCCCTTAGACCTTGTATAATTTTAGTAAATGGTTCAGATCTTTCTTCTGTTTCTTCAACCTTGTCCCAAGCACTTAAAGCTATTGTACAACACAGTGCCAAGGTAGCATCGTCATATTCAACCAGCATTTGTATCTCAGCATATTGACCTTTACTAAAAATTGATCTTGGAAAATATTGATGCCTCTAGTCCCATTTCTCTGTTCTGTCTCCTTAGCTTCTTCCTTCCACCATGATTGCCACTGTCACTGAGGACCAGCTTCTAGTATTGCTTTTATCATATCTTTCTAGTCTTGGGGGATTACTCTATTTTGAATTGCCCAAGAATTTAATATGTGTTTCACAAGTGGTAAATGCATACCATATGAAATTATGTCTTTTTTTTAAATCTAGCAACTCCTCTGTCTCTGTCTTAGTATCTTTCATTTTTATTTATCAGTCTTTCTAATTTTTCTTTTAAGGCTTGTCTTTTATCAATCCACCTTTTATATTTTTCTTTTTCCTGTATTTATAAAGCTTTTTTTCTGTTAGAGGGCATAGAAAGCCACTATGGCTAGTAAGAATAGAATATAAAATACCAAGATGATAATAATCATAATCACTACTAAGCCAATCTCAGTTAAATCATTTATCTTTTCATCTTCTGTTTCTATTTTTAAACCATCTAATGTAGCTCTACCTAAGGTCCAAATGCCTTGTGTTATGGTATTTCCCATCCTTACAGCCAGGAGCCTTGCCTACCTGCCCCACCTCTGGGAAGTTGCTAGGCCCCTAGTCTTCCACTGAGTAGCACACTGGTTGCTCAAAGGTCCCACTCAAGTGCCTCAGCTACAAAGTAGGGTCTCTTAAAAGAGCCACACCTCTATATGCTACAAGAACCAGGCTTACCTGAGAGACTGCAATTGCTAGCAAGCTGCATCTGGCTCCTTATCCAGAACTTTTCTCAGCTTTCTCAGGCCCTATGTTTAGATATATGAGCCCCACATTTGGGCACCAAATATAACAGGTCTTCCATTTGACCACCAGCTCCCAAATAATGACATGGAGACCTTTATTAGTTATGAGAACTTGGCCTTTAGCTTAGGCTTGTTCCCAAATAGCTCTTATAACTTAAATTAACCCATTTATATTAATCTACATTCTGCCGTGTGGCTTGCTACCTTTCAATATCATACGTCTGACTTCCTTTACATGTGGCTGGTGAACCTCAGATTCTTTCCTGGAGTTCCTATCTCTCCCTGGAAGTCCCACCTGTCCTCTTCTGCCTAGCTACTGACCATTCAGCTTTTTTAAAACCAATCATAAGGTGCTTTAAGCAGGTGAGGAAGGACAGGGACATCTTCACACAGTGTACAAAAGATTATCCCAACAGCATGCTATATTGACCCGTCCAGCAGGTCAGGTTATTTGAGGGTCTCGAGGGGGGAGCCACCTGAAAAACCAAGGGGGCGAGAAGGGAAGGTAGCCAGGCGCATAATGAGAGACTGAGTCAATCTGAGTCGCGTTAAGGCTCCGTTTATTAACTGAATGCTGAGGCTTATATACAGGGCTTCAGGCAGGGAGGGGGAGCAGAGAAAGGAGAGTGGAAAATTTTCAGAAGAAGTCAGAGTGGTCGGGGGGAGGCGAGGTCTCTTTGGTCCAAGGCTCTGCAGCTGGCCGATTACTGTTCAAGGCTATATCTAAAAGTATACTTCTTAGTTAGGCCAAGGCTGTCCTGTCTTTGCAAGCCTTGCAGTTAGCCAAGGATGTCTGGTTTTTAAAGACTCCAAGCAGAAATTCAAAGCACAATAGTCCTGAATCAAGCAGGCCTGGGTCAGTCTCCAACACTATATTTTTATAGGATGCATAGCTGGTAAACATTTGGATGATTTTTTATTTTGGGGCCATTATGGATGCTGCTGCTTTGAACATTAGTATACACATTTTTATGACAATGTATGTTTTCATTTCTCTTGGGTGCATACCTAAGAGGATATGTCTAGTAATTCTGTGTTTAACCAATGGAGGAAATGATGGACTTGATTTCCAAAGCAACTGCTATCAGTTTCTACCAGCACACATGAGGCTTGGAGGGCTCCAGTCTCTCATGCCTTCACTCACACGTCTTGTCTTTCTGAATAGGGATGCAAAGTGGCATCTCATCGTGGGTTTGGTTTGCATTTCCCTGATAGTTAAAGACAAAGAACACCTTTATTTGATGACAGGTATTAAATAACCTTGTCTCTTCTGTACTTAACTGCTATCAGAGAAATTGTTTCTGTCAAAGAAAAATGGATTTTATCTGAGAATTTTTATCTGAGGTTTTATCTGAGAATCTTATGAAGTTGGTCTTGAACTTGGGTCCCCCTGCCTCAGCCTTCTGAGTGCTGAGGAAGAAGTTTATAAGGACAAAACAAAGAGTATGGCTGAGACTCTTGGAAGACCATAGTATATCAGACCACAGAATAATGGGGAGTCTCTACATCTGTCAGTCTCTGTAAGCACAGTCTAGACTTGCTAAGAGTATGCTATAAGCCAATCATGGCGGCATACATCTTTAGTCCCAGCACTTAGAGGGTAGAGGCAGACAGATCTGTGAAAGTGAGGCTAGCCTAGTCTACATAGTGAATTTTAGGGCAGCCAGGGCTAAACAGAGAGATGCTGTCTCAAACAAAACAAGAAAGAGGAGGGAGAGAGAGAGCAAGAGAGAGAGAGAGAGAGAGAGAGAGAGAGAGAGAGAGAGAGAGAGAGAGAGAGGAAAGAGAGAGGAGAGAGAGAGGAGAGAGAGAGGAGAGAGAATGTTAGGAAAATATTTGCTATCATACCTGCCCTCCCAGCATTCTCACCTCTCTTAGCTGTGAGAACAAGCTCCCATCCTTTCATGTCCAACTGCATATTACGTATCATCTAAAAGACATCTAGACTGGCGATGCAAGGCTGGGAACCCCAGCACTTGGGAGGCTGAGACAGGGAGCATTGCTGGAGGTCAGAGGCCGGTCTGAGCTTCGTAGGGGGTCCTAGGCCAGCCAGTGCTGCATAGCAAGACTCTGTCTCAAAGCCTCACAACGACAAGTTCATATTTATTTTGCAAAAATTCTTTGAACAAGGCATCTTTGAGGGCCTGCAAGATGGCTCAGAGGGTAAAGGCACTTGCTGCCAAGCCTGACACCTTGGGTTTTATCCCCAAGACCCACATGTGGAAGGAGGGAACTGACTCCCACAAGTTGTCCTTTGACCTCCACATGTGCGCGTACATACACACACACACACACACACACACACACACACACACACACACACACA
>CABHPP010108553.1:5398-41630 GCA_902168425.1 Peromyscus attwateri
GTGTGTGTGTGTGTGTGTGTGTGTGTGTGTGTGTGTGTGTGTGTTGCCTCATGGCTTCAAAGAGTTTTAGTCCTTCAAGGCAGAGAAGGCATGGTGGGACAGCTGGGTTCAGGGCAGTAGGAACATGTGGTAGAGGCCTTTCACATCAAATCAGTTAAGGAAACAGAATAAGTGAGACCAGAACTAGGAGCTAGGTATAGCCTTCAATGGCCCACTACCAGTGACCTAATTATGCCAGTTAGGCTCAGCCTCCTAAAATAGTGCCGCAAGCTGGAGAATAGGAAAACAGAATGTGATTCCTATAGGGGGCATTTCAGATTCAAACTATTGAGAGCTGCCTGTAGCAAAAGACCATGGGAGTATACAGCAGGTGACAACTAGTGTTCAGAAGGTCAACCTATCAGAACCACAGGTTCTGTTGGAGGAAACCATCACACAAGGTGTTATGGAATTACTGCCTTGTGAATGAATTGGCTGTTTCTTGTTGTAAACTTCTTGTGCAATAACAGCTATGATATCTCCCGATTTACCATGCATTTCCATGTTATGTGTACATGTAATCTCATAATTGCATCTCAATCTTATGGGTACACATAATTGTGGATAGTCTAGAAGATGGTTTCTTATTTAACTATACAATTTCTATGATTATAAACATACTAAAATATGCTTCATAACTAGGTCTATTGTTCCATGTAGACTATAGACACTCAGAGGTCTTGTTCTCCATTCTTAGCCACTGACAAGGCAAAATTGGCCAGACAAAGTATCCTCAAAGAACTTTCACAAAACGAAATTGCAGGTGCCTGGCCTTGTTGGATCAAAACTCTTCAAAAGAATTATAGTGAACTAGAAGTAATAGTGTAGGTGTCTGGCCTTGGTATAGTTTAGTCCTAAAAGAGATCAATAGCACCTATGTTGCCCTAAGCTTCTTCCACTGGCTCCTCCCCACTCTGATTCAAAAAACAATTAACACTTTGTATTTATTTCTACACCAGTTTTTAATGCAAGATTTTAGACTCAGTAGACTAATTATGTATAGGTCCTGAGATCCAGGTGATTAACAGAAAAGGCTGTTAACTGACTAACCATGTCTGGATATTATTTATCACATAAAATAGTACACATATTCTTTGTTTTTTCCTTAAATCTCTCATTGGTTTAATTTCTTTCCTTGTAACCCATTGAAGAGATAGCCAGAACTTTTTACAACCTACAGCTGTTGTCAGTCACCAATTAAGCTGACTAAGTCTTTGCCAAGTGTGACTCTTATCAGAATACTTGTCCCTGAGAGTTTACTTTGTAGTTTTTACTAACAAGTTGCTAATGAATGGATAGATAGATAGATAGATGATAGATAGATAGATAGATAGATAGATAGATAGATAGATAGATAGACAGATAGATGTAGATGTAGATGCTTGGAGGAGAATGAAGGTGAGAATGAAGATCGGAAGAACTAAGTTTAGAACAATGAGAAAACAGCAGAAGGGACAGAGAGGAGCTAAGTGTGAGAACAGAAAAGAAGCTGTGTAGATAGAATTGATTTAGAAGAACAAAGTGAATGGACTAAAGAGCTCAATGTGCTTAGATTCATTTGTTATCCCTCAAATTAGTATCCCAACTGCTTGTAGCATCTGTTCTGGACCCTGGTAGAAATCTCCTCAGGGCAGGCACCTGAGGAGAATTTGTTATCAAACCATAGCAGGATACATTTGAATAAAAGAAACAGAATAATAATAAACAGAAAAGAATAAGAATGACCTTGTCACAAAGACGTTTTGAATCAAAATTTTAGAAGAAAGGGCCACCAGCTCAAACATGTCTCTCAAAGTACTTGATACTTCTTCTCAAAGTCTTCCATATTTTGCCCACAACCACTATGCTCTGCTATGTATTCAGGTGTTGCTTCCAGAGGAACTTATGTTTGGAAAGGAAACACTGTAGATTTAAAAATTGGATATCAAGAGTTCTTCCTCTTCATTACACAGTTCAAGAATGCATAATCCCTTCATTTGATGTGTTTGATTCAAAAGCTGGTAGAATAGTTGATGGTTAAGTGGCGGCGCTCATGGCCATGCCAACAGATGTTGCGGTGGCGAAAGAATCACGAGCCATGATTACCTTTCTAGAGCTTTATTGAGAGGGAGGGAGGGAGGAAGGGAGGGAGAGAGGGAGAGAGGGAGAGAGGGAGAGGGAGAGAGAGAGAGAGAGAGAGAGAGAGAGAGAGAGAGAGAGAGACTGCGCAGAGGAGAGAGAATACAGAAGGAGAGGCAATATGGAAAGAGAGGGCATGCCCGCTTTTTAGGCTGGGATGCCATTGCAGGCTGGTGACGTAATTAAGGACAAAATCCTTACAATAGTCTTACAATGAATTTCCTCAAATCAGCCTGCCTGAATTTTCATTTAATTATGCCTTGACTCAGCTTGGACTTCAGCCATTAAGCACAAAGTCTGAGCCCTGGATGAAAAGAATAACATATTCCAGTCCTTTTGCTATAACTACCAGCAAGCCATATTAGGAAGCAGCCATTTGTAGAGCATCATGAGATGTGCTTTCTAATCTAGCTACATGTCTTTGCTGATAGCAAAGTACTTTGCAAACTTTCATGTCTGTCAACCACCTTGAGATCTTGTGAAATGTTTAGGAGATTCTGCATGTCTAATATGCTCCAAGGATACAAATACAGGACATTGTCAGTAGCAAGCAAACAATTCTGTTTCATATCTAAGAGTATCACCTGGAGTGAGATGGTTAAGATCCAGGATCTAAGACTTGATATGTTCACTGGAATGGAAGAGGAAGACAGGAAATGCAGGTAAGAGGAGGAAAAGTAAGGACCCAACCACAAGAGACAAGAGAAAAGCAGTGGGACTCAGCATCTTGACAACAGTGTGACTGGTAGAAATTGAGATGCCATGGTCATTGAAGAAATTCTGTGTGCAGTGGAGGCTCTTAAATGCTGATAGCGGTGCAGACAGGCAGCTGAGAAACCTGTCTCTGAGTAGCAGTTATCTAATCACATAAGTGAAGAGGAGATAAAGGGGGGGATGGAGAGGACAGAAAAGAGACATGGATCCCAGGCAGGACAAAGGATGTTAGAGAATTAAGATACATATCAAAGCAAAGATAACCAGATAAGGATTCAATTCCAAAGCTAGAGCTTCCAAAATGTAGTAGAGCTCAGAGATATGGAAACTCAGCTCTAAAGAAACATTAGTATGCATGCTTTGCTTTGCTAGCCTCTGTTACAAAGGCCTCTGTATGCATTGTTTCATATAGTTTTCAAAGATTTGTGCAGAAGACATTTTTATTCTATTCCATTTAAAGAAATACCAAGATTCAGAAAGATTCCTTATCTGACCTAAAGTCTTCACCTAGTAATAGACAGAACAAATGATTCATAGGCTGTGCTCTTTCCAGATCCCTGAGCCAGCTCAACAACCAGGGAAAGAATCACCTGGATACCAGAAAGGGATTCTTGCAATACCTCTCCCTGACCCAAATCAAATCAAGAATGTGAATGAATAAACATGTCAGAAATAGTAATTGGATGGCTTTTTCCCCAGAGTTTAAGGCCCAGTGTGGACTGTATAACTCTGTTGATTTACCATTTGTCCAAAAACTTTATGGTAGTTTTGCTGATCTATGAAGAGATAGCTAGATGACCTACAATTTTAATATACCTTGGAAATTGTTTCTACTGGTTAGGGAGTGCATTAGCATGAAGCATTCATCCTTGCTTCTTGCCATGACTTTTAAAGGTAATTATGCTTTCCTTTCAACCTAACTTTTTCAAAGAAAGTCATTTCTCTGAAGAAATTACAAAAACATTTCCTGCCTCATCTTTACCTGATGGTTGAGTTGCTAGCATGAGAAGGGCAATACCAAATGTGCAAAGGAACCACTACTTCAAAGTTCTTGCAAGCTGCTCCATTGCATCTCCTGTTGCAGCCTCTGGCATCAGGGCTGAACTAGAATCAAAGGCTATTGCTATAACTCTCCTGCATCAGGGCCCTTAGTAGGCATTTCTGCTTCCCCTCTCCATCATCTATGTACAATACAGATCAGGTTACTCTGTAGTCCATTGAAGGAAGCCCCATCCTCCTGAAAAGTTCCCACATCTCCTTGACAACATCAAACCTTTCAAACCATCACACTTCTGACCATTCCTAGAGACTTGTTTGAAAGCTTATTTAAAACTCCTGCATGGCTGTGAGGTAGTGGTGCACACCTTTAATCCCAGCACTGGAGAGGCAGAGGAAGGTGGATCTCTATTAGTTGAGGCCAGTCTAGTCTACAGAGTGAGTTCCTTGACAGCCAGGGTTACACAGAGAAGCCCTGTCTTGAAAAAACAAAAATCAAACAACAACAAACCCTCCATCACAGTCTTGCCTTTTTATTATAATCAGTTGTCATGATTTGCTAAAACTACTGTATTGTGGCTTGCTTTGGTGTCTTTTCTGCTATAACATCATTGTATAACAAAACCTCCTATAAGTTCCTGAATTGGGGCAGAAATCTATGATCCTCTGAAATTACTCTAAAATAATTTCTATGAATGGTGAAGTTGAATTTTGTCACTGTCTTAGTAAGGGCTTTTATTGCTGTGAAGAGACACCATAACCACAGCAACTCTTATAAGGAAAATATTTAACTGAGGAAGCTCGCTTATAGTTTCAGAAGTTCAGTCCATTATCATCATGGCATGGAGCATGATGACATGCAGGCAGATGTGCTGCTAGAGTAGTAGCTGAGAATCCTACATCTTGCATACAACAGGAAGTTTACTGAGACACTGAACGGTATCCTGAGCATAGGAAACCTCAAAGCCCACCCCCACAGTGACACATTTCCTCTCACAAGGCCATACCTACTCCAACAAAGCCACACCTCCTAATAGTGCCACTCCCTATGAGACTATGGGGCCAATTACATTCAAACCACCACAGTTAGCTGTAGCAGGCTTTTACTTTTGGGCCACGAACCAGCTCCCAAATCATGGCACAGAGAATTAATATTAGTTATGAATGCTCAGACTAGCTAAGGCTAATTTTTGGCTAGCTCTTTTACCTTAAATTAACCTATTTCTCTTTTACCTTTTGCCTTGGATCTCTTTACCTTGATTTTCTGTATGTCCTACTTTCCCTGCTTCTTCCATGTCCGTCTGTTTGCTGGCTGCCTGGCTGGACCTGGGCATCTCCCTCTTTTTCTCCCTCATTCTCTTAGTTAATCTTCTCTTTTCTTTTCTTCTCTTTTTCTTCTCCAAGCCTAGATTCTTCCTCTTATTTATTCTCTCTGCCTGCCACTTCACCTGTCCCTCTTCTGCCGAGCTATTGGCCATTCAGCTCTTTATTAGACCAGTCAGGTACCCTAGGCAGGCAAGATGAAACAGCAACACATCTTTTTATAATTAAACAAATGCAGCAGAAACAAATATAGCACATCTTTACATAGTTAAAGTAATATTCCACAGCATAAATAAATGCAATACATCTTTTCATAGTTAAATATTCCACAACAGTTAGCATCTTAGTTTTCTAGAGAAGAAAAGAAACATAAGATGCAGGAGACAATGAGGGAGTGGGTCATCAGATCTGATATGATTGTATTTGAAAATCTAAATGTCACAGATGCAAGGCTTTGCCAGATACCAGTTTGGCAGAAACTGCTCCTCTATGAGACCCTTAGATCTATTTGAAAAGTTCAGCCAGTTGGGGACTGCTTCTGATTGATGTTAATTTTTCCTACCTTATATATTATATATATAAATTTATACTGAGTTCAACTTTGAACCTGAAATACTAAATGGGTTGAATTTTGCCTAAAAAACTATAGTTGACTCTCTCACAAGAATGCCATTTTTGCTTTGTGCTCTCTCCCAGTAATGAGAAGACCATATGGGATTCCTTGGCACACAGCTTGAGAACCACTACTATACTTCAGATTATGCTTATGTGCGACCTTCGAGTTCTGTTTCCTAAAATAAAGGTCAGGAGCTTGTCATTATCCTTTTCTGCTTTCATCCTTTCCTCTACTTCACACCCAAATTTCCCTTGCTAAGATCCTTTTCCCTCAGTCTTTCTTCTATCTCATTCTACCAACCTATGACAAAGTTCAAAATGAGGGTTTTGAGAGAATAATAGAAAATCATACAAAACAGAATAATATTAATATTAGTTCATATCAATTAATAAAATAATAATTGCTGTGCAATCATACTAATAAAATATGATTTTGTAATAGAAAATCCTACTAAAAACATATGAAGTTATATTTTTGGAAAGGAAAACCACTTCAAGGGGTTTTAGCAGAAAAATCTATCATATTTCCATTATTATTTATATTTAGCAGTTTATAATCTAAAAGGTATTATAATTACTTGCCTTTGTCTTAAAAAATTTGAGGCTTCTTTTTAAAAAGCTAAAGGAACAAGTGGACGTCTCTAAGTTTTGTGTGAAGTCATTACGTTCTGATGGCAAAGGATGCGATGAAGGTGACATTTGTCAAGGTAACCACGGTAACTGCGGACTCTGCAGTCATCTAGTTTAAGCCTTCAGTACAGAAAGTAGTAGAGGTCAAACAGAAGCTGTCAGGACTGGAGCTGCTGGATGAGATGAGGCTGAGATGGATAGTTGTCCCTGCAGTCAGGGTGTGAGCGGAAAAGATGTATCACCAATGCTGGGGGGCCTCAAACCCCTGAAGTGTTTCCAGCAGACTGTGTTTACCTTTGAAAGACCAAGAAAGACAGTCTGTAGAATCAGGTGACACTCAGAGATTCAAAATAAACAGACCTTGATCATCTCTGTTGGGTAAGATCCAGGGAAGCTGGTTTCAATCTCTGTACCTGATATGTAGGTAGTCTCTGGTGAAGTTTACATTTTTGGCTCCTCCAAAATTATTTTTATGTGCCCTATGTACGGTTTTCAATATTTTCATTAAATATTCTGATTATACTGCTTGCTATTCCCTCATATATTTAAGTATTTTCCTTTGAGCCTCTCAAAATACAAAACATTAATTAAATCAACCTTACAACTTTATCATGAGGAAGGAGCGATTTTGTTGGAAAAGATGTAAAAGTTGAATATGGAATGACCACACTGTCCTACCAAATCTATGTGGTTGGCTTGAAAATAAAATCTACAAGTTCAATGGCATCAGTTCCCTCCCTGACCAATCCCACTATCAGATTTTATTTATTTCTTTCTCCCACATGTAAGATAATTTATGTGTACATTATCTTCATGTGGCATCACCTTTAAAGAAATGGGAGAATCACAGAGAGAAACATTATGTGATTTCATCTGTGCTTAAAAGCAAATACTCATAGCTTCTGTTTCCAATCCTGTCTTCCCCACCTTCTGGCATCTTGTTTTCTAACCCCTGAATCTCTGAGATAATGACTCTTCCAGTTAAGAAAAGGGAGTTGTGACGTCTTCCCCTCTGTCTTCAAGGGGACTATTTGTGAAAGACTGAAGCAGACATCCAAACACCCTTCTCATTCCTCTAGTTTGGAAATTTTTCAAAGAAGAGGAGAAGGAAGGAGAGTGGTAAGGAGGGAGAGGAGAAGGAGGGGAGAAGAGGAGAAGGGGAGGGGAAGGGAAGGGAGGAGAAAAGGACTGTGAGACAGAAGCATCCCTTCTGTCTTTTCTCCTCTTCCTGGAAATATATCGTTTCTTCATTTTGATCTTCATTTTTCTGTGTTGTCATTGAGTGCAGTGACCCGGTCAGTTGACTAAAATAGTCTTAGAAGTTGCTAGAAATGCTTTCCTCCTCAGTGAGAAAAAGTTGACGTAAGAGGTCCACGTCCCATTGACCTTCTGTGAACTGAACTTACACTGCACTCTCTGGGGATTGAAAACAACTCTCCTCACCTGTATTTCCATAGTGGAATTGGCAGATCTGGGCGTGGGCCTCCTTCAGCACACAGCTGAGGTGTTCTGCAGCTATACTATATGAGATATCAATGCAAAGAATTCTCAAGGCACAGGGCAATAACAGGATATCCAAGAGGAGTTCCAGGGAGGGCACAGCATTGACATTGCACCAAAAACCGAGGCCTCGAACCAAACCAATGACTCTTTGTAAGGAACACTTGCAAGTAAAGATATATGAACGAAGGGGTTTACTGTGTGACTCACTGTGTCACACTGCAGCTTCCATGATGAGATTTCCACCACCACCCTTTTTTCTTTTTTCTCTTAAATTTTATGGGGGGGGGGGGAGTCTGCAAAGGCAGAGGGCGAATACACAGGGATATAAAATGAATAGGATCAAGATGCATGATGTGAAACACACAAAGAATAAATAAAAAGAAAGTTTAAAAAAATCCCAAGGGCCCTTAGTGTCTCCTTGTCATCTATACATAACTCCCCAGCAGACAGAATCTCTCCTAACCAGGTAGCTTGTTGACTTTCCACAACTGGCGATTGTGAGATGGTAAGAAATGGGCCTAGCAGAGCTCCTGGCACAAGGCAGCTGGATTAACTTGTTTCTATGAACAAAACAGCAGACCTCCTTCTACAAGACATGTTTGCTGCCAGTTTCTGTCAAACTGGAAAGTCCTTTTTCCAGATAGTGTTGTCTGCAGCACTCTTAGTTTAGTTGACTGCAGTCCTTCATACAATTGTGAATCCACTACAACATCCTATACATATCAATATTCACATGCACTTATGTGCCAGGGCAAAACACCCAGCCTACTCTTCCTGAAGAAACCCCTAAACTATCAAACACAGGTATTAGTCAATAATTAATACAGGAATGAAAATGTTCTTTGTCATTTGGGAAAGAAGTAGATATGTGGATATCATTTCAAACATTGCGAGAGTTTCTCATTAAATACTTTTTCTATCCAACCAGTGAATACAATAGAGGCTTCAGGTTACTTTAAAAGCTAAGTTGAAGGGTGTCTAGGAGTGCTCCCCATGTGAGGGGAAAGAGGTCAACAAGCATCTATTCTTGGTCTCATTAAGGACTGACCAGAAAGTAAAGCCTTTTCAAAAAGTGAACAAGCAAAAGTAGCTACTTTGATTTTGTTAAGATTGCCTCTTTGCAATCTTTCTGTAAAAATTATAAAGATTGAAAGAATTAGCCAATAACACTAATACTTAAAATATCCAAGTAAGTTTTACATTCACATGAATGCTATACTTTATAAATACTTCTTCCTTGTTGAGCTTTATAACATTCTCAAAAGACTGAAAGAAAATAGACCAGAATGGGACAGATATAACAGGGGACCTGGGAGTGACAACTATGAAACATAGATGCTTCAGTTCTCCACTTCACAACCACGGCAGACATAATTAATCAATCCTGGTAGTCTTTCACCTAAGCAAGAAGAAAGTTTCAAAATCATCCTCAATGTAAAAGCCACTAGCACATACTCTGAAGGAAAGGCAAAGGTACAACCTGTTTTCTAGACTGCTGCTGAGATCCCCTCCAGTGTTAAAGCTGTTATCTTCTTCTCAATAAAATCTCTTCGCCTTTGCAACTTAATGTCTCTTCATTCAACTTTGCCCTCTTTTTCTGGTATAGCGAGTTCTTTAAACATGAGAATCTTCTTTGTGCTCACTGATGAGTTCCCAAGGACCTAGAACAGTGCTTGTCAAGGGCTTGGAGCTCAACAAATATTTATAGGATGTATAAACCTTTCTTCAATAGTTTAAATCTTTTGTTTGTATAGAGTTTTCAGTAACTCATCTCTGCAACAAAACCTCCCCAGCCCTTCTCACAAAGAGCTATTTCATAAAAACATGTGTATTAATTTTTTGAGAATTTCATATGATGTATTTTTATAATATTCATTTCTATTTCTCCCTTTAACTCCCAGACCTACTCTCACCTTCCTAACCCCCAACTTCATGTCTTCTTTCTTTTAAAATAATCTGTGGAGTGCAATTTGTGCTGGCCATACACTTCTGGGTCATCTACTGAAGTATGAATGGCCTATCAGGGGCCACATCCTTAAAGAAAACTAACCCTCCCTCCTTGAGAATCCATCAGCCATCCATAGCTCCTCAGTTAGGGGTGTAGGCTCATGAACCCTTTCCCCTTCCACGCTAGAATGTTGACTGACCTGATCTTTGTACAAATCTTAAGCAGGCAACCATAGCTGCTGTGAGTTCCTAAGTGTAGAGGTCCTGCCATGTGCAGAAGACAGCTTCCCTCCAATCCTCCCTGGCCTCTGGATCTTACAGTCTCCCCCTCCTTCCATAATGATCCTTGAGCCTTGAGAGAGGAGGTGATACAGATGTCCCATTTGTAGCTGAGCACTCCACTGGCACTTATTCTCTGCTCTTTGACCAGTTGTGAATAGTAATATTAACTGCCATCTACAAAGAAGCTTCTCTTACAATGTCTGAGAGCTTCACTAATCTATAGGCAGGGACACAAATTTAGAGGGCAGTTTTTATACTGTGTCTATATAACAGAATGGTAGTAGTAGTAGATTAACAAATGGGACTGTTATCTCCCCAACCATGAGCACATGTGTTTCTACCTGTGGAGTGGTCCATAAATCCAATCAGAAAGAAACTGGCTATCTCATGCCACCATTGCACCCACTGGAGTATGTTGTCACACTGGCCATTATTGTCATCACTAGGTTCACAGTCAGGTAAGACTGCTGATGATTTTTTCCCTGTAGCAGCCTAGATTCACAGCTGGATAAGACTACTGATAACTTTCCCCCCCAGCAGCCTATATAGAACCTTCCAATACTATGAAAGCTGGCCAGGAGAGAAGAAGCTTTCTGATCAGTACCAATTTGATGTCTCCATGTTCTGTGACTAATATGTATGGTACCTTCAGTAACAGGATCTTACCATCAAGTTTTCATAGGCAACCAAGAGCAATGAAAATCCACCTCTTTATCATCTTGATTCACGTATCCACACAAGAAGAGTAACATATTTACCTAATTTGCCTTGCTCTACCTGTGACCCCTCAATCCATGCTTACTGAATTTAATCAGAATAACAACACATTGCCAGAAGAGAAATGTTAACTGTTAACCCAGTTACAAACCCTACAATCTACAACAGTAACCTGCCTGCAAGAAATAGTGGTGCAGCTGTTGTAGGAGTGACCAACCACTTTCTGATTTCATTGAAGTCCCACTCTGTGAGATGGAACCCATGCCTGACTCCTAGCTGGGGCCAAAAACCTGAAACTGGATAGGACATGGGTCTAGGGGGGAAATACTACTGTTCTGCTAAAGAAACATAGTAATAAAATTATTCCTAACAATATTCTGCTATACCCATAAATGAGTGTCTCTCTCAGCCATCATCAGAGAAGCTTCTTTTTGCAGTAGATGGGAACCAATACAGAGACCGACAACTGGACAGTGTATAGAGATATCAGTCCTAAATGAGAGATATCTTCATCAAACAAATCTCTCCCCTCAGGGCTCAAGAAGCCATGTGGAAGAAGAAGCAAAAAGATTTTGAGAGTCAGAGGGGATGGAGGACTCCAAGGAAACAGTGTCTTCCAGACACTACAGGACTGGTGTGCATGTAAGCTCACAGAGACTATGGCATAGGAGCAAGGTCACAGAGGAGGTTTGCTCTTCATTTGTCTGTGTCAGAGTCACACTGTCTGCTCGAGACCAAGCTCTTTTCGTTAGATGCTGCTACCACTTGAGACATTATTCACCTCCATTAAGAATATGTTGCATGCCGGACGGTGGTGGCGCACGCCTTTAATCCCAGCACTCAGGAGGCAGAGGCAGGCGGATCTCTGTGAGTTCGAGGTCAGCCTGGGCTACCAAGTGAGTTCCAGGAAAGTTGCAAAGCTACACAGAGAAACCCTGTCTTGAAAAAAAAAAAAAAAAAAAAGAATATGTTGCACAATGGAGACCCTGGCAACAAAAGTAGCTGCCACAGTTAGTTAATCTTTCATTCTATTGGGCATGATAAATTTAATTCAGTAGTTATATACATCTCGATTGGCTTTGAAAATTATAAATTTATAAACTCAAGTTCCAGTTGCTTTTGGGATACTATCTTACAAGGACACCAACGCACAGTATGGCTCGTTAAGGAAGGGAATGGCTCAGTTGCCTTTAGCCTACTGGCTATGGGTGAGATAGGACCTCTGTTGGTCTTTTCTGTATCGAACACACAGATTGCAAGCCCAGTGCCACTTTGAGATCTTTGGCAGCAATTAACTATGCAGCTCACACATGATTGAGCCTATATGATAATGAGTATTCAGAGACGGGTAATGCCTGGGGGGCATTCACCAACCTAAGATAGAGCACCTGTGTGGCCTAGGCAGGCATCTCCATGATGGGTAAGGTGACCTGCTGATGTCCCACGCAACCCAAGTCAGAAGCTCATTTTTTAATAAAAGGGGGACCTGTAGGGTCCTGGCCCCCGTTTTGGGTAACTGTTGCCTTGTTTGCAGACCTTGACCTTGATATCCTCCCTATGCTAATTCCCTGCCAGGTTCCATCCCCCTGAATGCTTAAGGGAAGTTCCTTGTCTGTGTATCCTGAATAATGGGCGTTAACAGATTAGAAGCAAGATTGTAAAACATCAGTAGTGAACTTCTGCCCTCAGGGTCCTCCCATTGTGCTGTAAGCCTGTATTTAAGACCTCCTCCCCCCTTCAATAAATGACATTCGGCATTTAAAATTAAAAAATACATAGATATATTTATATATATATAAAATTGAATGAATACTGCGAATGTAATCTATGAATACCACAAATGTGATTAATATCATGAGTGTAATTAATGAATATCATGAGTGTAATTTAAAAAATAAATAAATAAATTTAAATAAATAAATAAAAAAGAATATGTTGTATTAGTCCAGTCTATAGGGTTCAGAAATAATAGAATAGTTGTACAATTGTGGTTATACTATATTTTGAGTATTTTACTAGATATTTTTAAAAGAAAACTAGTATTTCAGCCCAATGAATATTGCTATTTTTGCCCCCATTTTGTACTTAATAAAACTGCTCAGGCTACTCACAGCCCTTATCCCTGCAAGATTTCCCTACTCTTCTATAAGACTGAATTCTTTTTCCTTGTACCCAAAATTTTCCTTCAGTTTTATTTTCAATACCTGTTTGTTTTGGTTTTGTCACTTTTTTTTTAGCTCTCTGCTAGCTAATGTTGGCTTACTTAATCATATAAATAACTGCTTATAATTACAGCATTTCTTTGTTTATTGGTATTATCTCAATCCAGAGGAAAGAAGCAAATTTTGTAACCTCTATTTGACAGATGAGAGGGAAAAGAGGAGGTACCTAAAAGGGGACTGACTTGTCAAAGTCATCCTACTGAATACTGACTTAGTCACTATTAGAACCTGTTAGAACCCAGGCCCTCAGGTGGCCACCAGGACAAGAACACACATCTGCCCCCTAGAGGCAGAAAGCATTCTGGCTACTTTCATGTCCCACAAGTCCCTATTTCCTGTTCAGAGAAAAAGTGACACTTGTCAGGTAGCATAGGTCACATATTAACATATGATTCTTCATGATGAAGCCCTTCCCCTTCCTTCCCATCCCCTAAGAGACCTCTAAAAGAAGACACCTTGATTAGTCTCTTTGGCTTGAAGCTCCCTACCTCAGACACTGATGTACAATCACCATGGTTAAAGACCTTTGCCTAAAAGGAACCCCTCATTCAGCATCACCCTCTTGGACCTTGCAACCTAACTGAGGGTCTTTTGACCCAGTCTTTCATTCTTTCTGATCAAACCTTATGGCCTGTATGTGTTGTCTGGCAGCCAGGAAGCTCTCAGGATATGGAGCTCAGATTGCCTCCTCATGACAATCCTACAAGGACTTTGGATTCAGCAGCAGAGTCCTTTCTGGTCCCATTGCCTCCTCAGCTCATTCACCACAGGAAAGAGCGGGCTGTGTTAGACAGCACAACTGCACTACAAAGAGAATGGAAATATCAGGACAGATAAGGAAGAAAGTAAAAATCGCATTCCCCTGTTGCCTAGAGGTAGAGAAGAAAGCATTCTTGGGGCTCTTCCTCCTGAGGGTGGGTTCACCTCCAGAATTTTAATGGCAGCCTCTTTTCCCATGGTGTTTCCCACTCTCAGGCAGGCAGATTACAGTGTTTGGTGGATAAGACTCATGACTCAGGCTTCCATCCTGCAATCAGATATATTTTTAATTTAAGTTCTGTGCAATTTGGCTAACATTAACTTTATTGGGTAATTACCTGATTTAGAGTGCTTTTGACATCACTGTTGACAAAGATGTCAGCTTACAAGAGATGTGCTTTCTGACTGCAATACAAAGAAAAGCTGAGGCAGGGTTACCATTTATTAAAATTTTATAAAGCCATTTCCTCTTGGGCTTTCCCTTGTTCTGTGCATGGGGCCACAGCTGTTAAAATGAAAATGCAGCTGCCCAGCCTCCCTGTCATCCAGGCCAGCTGCCTCTGAGCCAGGGAAATTCCCTGATGGTTTTCTTACTCACCCAGGAATTGTCAGGGCAGTGAGGCACCACCACCTGGCAAGCTAGTCAAGGACATCAGGGTACCACTAGGGAAGGGCATGGATGAGTTCTGCCCTGAGACAAAAGACAGACTACCTATGTCTGGCTAGTCAGCCCTGGTTGTCCATATTCATGATCAGCAACCCCAAAGAAGGCATGTAATCTTAGCATGAAGCCTCCAGGATTCTGCAGTTACGTGAATGTTCTCTTGTTAGGTAAATTTGAGAATACATGAGACAGACTTCAAGCTTCTCTTAAAGAACTGTGAGGCATAGCCACATTCACAGGATTCTGATTCTGCCCCTTGCTGTTACTGATTGGTATTGTGTCTCCCCAAAATATTTCCTTTGTTGAAGTCCAAACCTCAGAATGTGAGAATAAGGCTGTCACATGTAAAATTAGTTAAGATTGCAATGATGCTGTGTGAGCTCTTAATCCATGCCGTATAAAAAGAGGAAATGTAAACCAGGCATGGTAGTTCATGCTCATGTTCCCAGCACTCTGGAGACTGGGATTGAATTGCCATGAGTCTGAGGCCACCCTGGGATGCATAGTGAGTTCCAGACAACTGGAGCCATAGTGTGAAACCCTGCCTCATCAAAAAAGGACATGTGGACAGAGATACCCACACAGGGAGGACACTGTGTAAACTTGAAGGCAAAGATCAGAAGTATTCTTCCTCAAGATAGAGTACTATGAAGATTGTTACCAGACCGCCAGAAGCTAGGACACATGGTATAATAACTTCTCCTTGGAAACCTTCAGAGTGAACCAAACCCTGGTTCAGACTTCTAACCTCCAGAACCCTGAGACAATCAATTGCTGTTGTTTAAGTCACCAGGTTATGGTATTTTGTTACAGCCGCCCTAGGAAACTAACCAGAAGATCAGACAGCTTCCCTGAGTGAAGCAGCTAGTTAGCAGTGAAGCCAGGGAGAGAAATCAAGCCTCTGGCCTGGGGCCCATGCTCTGTTCACCAAACACCCAGTGTAAACCTCATCTTCAGAACCCTCTTGGCAGGTGATGGAGAAATGACATGGGAAAAGAGAAGGGTGGTTAGAGGAAAAGAAGATGAGAGAGGACATAATGTACCCTCTCCTATTTTTTGTACAACTCTCATAAATGAAATTTTAAAGGATATTGGCCAAAAAATGCTAAATTTGTTAAGCCTTTGCTATGTGATCCATCACCTAGCCTTAACGGTGAATCCTCAACGTACTGATGAGGAAGCCAACATAGACACTTATAAAACATGTCAGTACACCCACCTAAAACTCAGTGTGGCCAGCACTTGGCCACTGGCAGCCAATTCAGAATCCAATTCTAACCACTTCACTATCTATTTCCATTCCTTCCACCAGGAGATGAAAGCATCTGGACAGTAAGGTCAAATACACCCCTCAGCTTTGCAGTGATTAAACATCAGTGGAGCCTCTAAACAAATGTGTATCACTGTGCCCCAGTGTTTTTCTAAAACATCCACTCTTTAGAAAAAAGAGTGCTTTGATTATTTAGAATCAAGATATGATCCAACTTATTCAAGAACTTTTCTACATCTGGTTCTTTCTGATCATATTCCTTTTATGGCGTTTGCTCTGAGGATCTCTGCAGTAAAAAGAGCATGCAGGATTAAAGACCTCTTCAGGATGCAAGTCTTCATATCTTCATACATTAGAGCAGATCTGCAGTGTAAAATTTCCACTTGGCTTCCCCTTTGATGCAAGGCCAACAGTGAGCCTCAGCACTGGGGTAAAGCCATCACAGCAAATAGCTGGTTTTCTGGAGCAAGTTTGATTCCAAGTGTCTGGCTCTGTGCAAGCATACAAGTCAGAGGTTCCATGCCACCAAGGCTCAAAACTCAGGTTAACCATCACATGCTGCACCTCAGGCAGTTAAACACAGCTATCAGTTTCATAGCCTATTAGCCAGATAATATTCCCAAGAGAACTGGAGCTTCTTCTATCTCTTGGTATTACCAATTTGTGCCCCAATACAAAATGTTTTTGTACAAAGAAAAATAATTACCGTCATTTGTGTGAGAATTAGGAGCCAGATAGAGAAAAGCTAGGGAGCACAACTTTCTATAATGTTAGAAATAGTTTGCAGGAGTTTGAAATATCTCCTGCTAGACTGAAGAACAGGAAGTTTGAAAGTCTCATGCTAGACTGAAGAACATAATTTAAAACCTCAAAGATTTTCTACTTGCCCTGAAGCAAGCAGCTACTGTAATAATTTAACTGGAACCTTTTATTACATTAGTCACCAACTTTAAAAATGTAAATCTTTCGAATAAAAGCAACATAAAAGACTTATTCTTCAGGATTTCTTCTTCTAGAGTCTCTGAACTTTCTCTTACATCTTTTTTCTCAGCTTATCAGAACATAAAGAAATTCATGCTCATGTTCCTTTTGGTTCTTCATTGTCCATGTGTATTCTAAAAGGTGTCTCGCTTATACCAGAATCTGGAAATGCATTGTTTGGAAGGAAAAAAACTAATTCCAAAAGAGCCTAGGCCTATATTTTCAAGTTTGGGTGTACAGACTGATTTGTACCAGACTTTAAAAATGAAAACGATGAATATAAATGTCATTGAGTTTTTAATTGACTGAATGTGGGACATGTCCTAGATATAAACAAGAAGTCCCTCAGAGAGCTCAAAGTTGTTTAGGCTACTACTAAAACTATATGCCCATATTGATAAGAAAAGTGCATTTGAAAATATGATGTGTTAGCCTGATACACATAGTTTTAGTGGTGTACAGAATGGTTCCTTTAGATCACTAGATGCAGCATAGAAAAAAAAAATCCCATGTCTGAAACACTGTAAAATCTTAGTCCAGGATGGAGAATTTCTAACTGTTCTATCTTTACTCATGTCTATCTTATCCAGGGGTCTTCACAGATCAGCATGCTTGAGACTCAGCCAGTGGCTTTTGAGCTCTCACCTCTTCTGGTCAACACTGGCAGTTTCTGGTTCTGCAAGTCTAGGGTGAGACCTGTGAGTGTGCACTTCTAACAAGGCCTGAGTTGGCAGGGTCTGCTATTGCCAGAACCACACTTTGAGAACCTCCAGTCATAAAAGAACAAGAGAGTGCCATTTTAATAGTCACAAAAATGATTAGAGTGGTATTTAGGTGTGTCACTTTTGTTGTGTATTTCTATTTGGTTTCCTTTTCCACAGACAGGATAAAAGGTGTTATCAGTGCCATGTTATAAATCACCAGGACAGACTTTTAAAATGAGAGAAAGAAATAACCTAATTCTGGCTGAAACTCCTCACCACCAGCCCCTCACCCCACTGCCATTCAACTATGAAAACCCCCACTTAAAAACTGAAATGGTATTCAGTTTAGCGAACTCTCTATGGGGTCCCTTCATCTAAAGAAATGTTGTTCCCATGTCATCTGAAGAGCATGGTCCTCTCTAGTAGTCTCAGTATGTCTAGCCCAAGGGGAGGAGACGCTAAGAGCTTATGTACAACATCACAGATTATCGTGTGGTCTTAGAGATTATTGGGTGGATGAGGGAAAAGCAGTCACCTCTCTTGTCTTCATTTTCTGCCTTGACATGTGGAAATATTATTGTCTTTTTCCTTCAACAACTTCTCAAAGGTCAGTGTTGTCTGGATGTTTTTTACTAGATCCCTGCTATTTACTTGTTAAAGTTTGGAAATGAGCCAAACTTGGGGTTTTACTCCCAAGGCTCCTAGAAAACCAGGTTCAAATGGTTAGCCAGCCACCAAGGGCCATGATGTTCTGTGTGGTTCATGCTGCAGCCAGAGGCCATGTGGATGTCCATGGCCTCTGCTCCCACTAGAGACCATGTTGATGTCCATAGTATATGATGCTGCCAGAGATAGTGTTAAGGCCTGTGTCCCATGTTGCCACCAGAGACTAAATTGAGGTTCATGACCTGTACTGCCACCTCCAAGGGCTATGATGGAGTCCATGGTCCATGCTGTAACCAAGGACCATGATGATATCTGTGGCCTGTAAGGCTTCCAGAAAGCATGTGGAAGTC
Source organism: Peromyscus attwateri (assembly GCA_902168425.1). Lineage (NCBI taxonomy): Eukaryota > Metazoa > Chordata > Mammalia > Rodentia > Cricetidae > Peromyscus > Peromyscus attwateri. Next base: position 23,899 of record CABHPP010108553.1, read on the forward strand.
CACGATCTGTGCTGTAACTGACTGCAAAGGGCAAGGCAGCTTCTTTTGTAGTGGTATTGATGACTGCAGAGTCACAGATGAGAATGAGAAACATAGAAGGCTTCTGTGAGAACCTCTCCCCACTCCCACCCCCCAAAAGAAACAATCTAGACAGGAATCCATTAAGACAACTCTTAAAAATTGTGATAGGAGCCGGGCGGTGGTGGCGCACACCTTTAATCCCAGCACTCGGGAGGCAGAGGCAGGTGGATCTCTGTGAGTTCGAGGCCAGCCTGGTCTCCAAAGCGAGTTCCAGGAAAGGCGCAAAGCTACACAGAGAAACCCTGTCTCGAAAAACCAAAAAAAAAAAAAAAAAATGTGATAGGAATCCTGAAGTGTAGCTTTTCACAGTTGATGGCTTCTGGATGAGAGTAGGCGTGGGAAGGACTTGGTTTTCTTTAAAGGGCTGTCCCCTGGGAGTTTGACCATGCTCCAGTGGGTATACAGGCAACACAAATTGGACTTGGTATTTTTTTCTTTTATTCTTCTTTTCTTTGGGGGAGGTCACAAGGGAAGGGACATGGACCTGGGAATATGGAGAAGTGAATGTGATTAGGATGCATTGTGTGAGACTCCCAAATAATCAATTAAAATATTATGCTGAAAAAAAAAGAGGTTAGCAGGCTATAGCACTCTAACAGTCTCTGGAATCACTTTCATTGTCCCTCTCTGGCCCATCAGCCCTGTCTTTGATGCTGTCAGGGTGCACAGTACTGCAGCCACAAGTCTCATGAGAATTCCTACTACAGCTTTTCACTTCCCAATGCAGCTAATATTCCCCTAGGTTGATCTAAACATACTTAGAAGTCCCTAATGCCTGATTGTCAGCACCTCAGAGGAAATCCCTTGTCTTAACTACTCAATAGAAAGAGAGGGTGGTCATTTCACTGTCTTCTCTAACTATCACATATGTTGGCTAGCTGGCATCCATGAGCCATTTGCTTCCTCTCCTTCCTTGTCTGAGAAATTGACCTACAGACAGAGCTGAGATGGAAATGGAACAGATGTTAGGGTCCTGGAGAAGTCTCACAAAAGACCACCATCCATGTATACAAGAGCATTTTTACTCCAGCATGCTGGGGCCTGCCATCTCACTCAAAGGCAAAATGGTGAAGATCCTGAGAGGAGCCCACAGTCTCCTTTTAAGCACAGCCAATGGGAGGTCCTAGAGCAGTTAGGTCATTTTAGATATGATTGACTCAAGCAAGTGGCAATCATATTAGTACGTTCTAATTGGCCAGGGATAGTCAGGGGCTGATCAGAGCTACAGTTTTACATTTAGGGTAGGCCTGGACAAGTCCCAGGCTTTGTCTTTGAGATGTTGTGGAGGCTGGCTGGCCTAGTATACACTGACTGTGGGGACAGGCTCAGGGGCCCAGGCTTGGTGCATCCTATCTCCCTGTCCCTGTTGTCAGTGATTAACTGCCCTTTGTTTGTAGCTCTTTTAGAAACTGCTTGTTCAGTCTCAGGAAACTGAAATTGAAGTCTGATGTCTGAGAGAAGACTGAGCAGCCTGTCATGGTGTCTGCTCAGTCCTCTCAGCAGAAATATTGTCTTTTCAAGAAACCTTTGCAAGTTAATGGAAAGGAGAACAGGGGTTCATTGGTAACCAGCTGCTTATTGGCCTGTGTGGATTTGGGTGTTTAGGAAAGACATCTGGGATGTGTTTCATCTCTTTTTCCCCAAACAATGCTAACCCAACATCTTCCTATGAAAATCTGAGCTCAGTTTTCTGGAACTAAACTTGGAGGGGAAAACACTCAAAAAAGAACCTAGTCCCTATCAAGAGAACCTATGGGTGCTATAACAAGAGACAACTTCAGACCTAACGGTGCCCTTCCCTTCCTTTCAGGACAAGAATATTGAGTGGAATTTATATTTTCCAGAGTCATCAGTTCTTAACAGCCCCAGCCTCCTTAGTCAATCCCTGCTGGGAAGCAACTTATTGTCCCATAACCTTGTGCAGAGGTAGCAACTATATCTACTATGTATGAGCATCTTGTTCAGTTCTTTCCTTGATTGACCAGAATCACCTGACTCTTGGCTTGGTTGAGTGACATGGAATTTAGATGTCTGCCTGGTATGGAGCACAGGGTAGGCAGGAACTCACCAGCCATATATTTAACCACTCTACAGATTTACCAAAAAAACACCTTGTTTGCCACACACATTAATGGGAGAATTATTCCCATTCCAAAGAGAAACTAAAATGTCTACTCTGCTTCTCTAGTAACCTACTAACATCCATGGTGTATTCCACATGACTTTCCCCTACCTTGGCCACATCTCTCTAAAACTTTCCTTCCTCTCCCACCATCACCAATCCCTTTTCTACCCCTGAGTCTTCTAGGCTGAGGGGTGAGTAATGTGACTCTGGATCCAGGCTGCCTTAGCTAAAATCCATGTTCTAACAGAATGAGACTTCTACAGTAGTCCCCCTCAAGTGTGGCTCTGTCTGCAGGCAGAACTTCCTCATCTCACACACTGGTAGAGCCACCCACTCTTTTTTTTTTTTTTTTTGGTTTTTCAAGACAGGGTTTCTCTGTGTAGCTTTGCGCCTTTTCTGGAGCTCACTTGGTAGCCCAGGCTGGCCTCGAACTCACAGAGATCCGCCTGCCTCTGCCTCCCGAGTGCTGGGATTAAAGGCGTGCGCCACCAACGCCCGGCACCACCCACTCTTAAGTCACCAAGAATCCATAGAAATGAAAGAGCCAGAGCAGAGACCCAGGCAATGGTTCTCCTCCCTCTGTCAGCAAGCCCCTGGCATGCTTCATTCTATGGTAGATATGTCCCCAACGCCTACTCTCCTCACTGGATTTTTCTTCCATCTCCTTGCCTCAACTAAAACCCAGAACTGCTCTGAGATCTCACTTCTATAGCCCTGGCCAGACAAGGTGGCACGTTCTCCTGTGCTTTGTAAGACAGTGCAGACAGTACCCTCTTAATTGTCATTCTACTACCAGAGCATACCCTAGCTCTTTAAGACAGCCCCAGGGTAAAGCTCCTTTACCGACCCTGCTTGGCAGCTAGGCCCTGGTCTTCCCCCACCCTCCAGCTCTGCCACTTTTCCAAGTATCTCTTTTGCTCACCTGTATGACCATCCACATGAATATAAGATCATAGATTTCTGCTTTCCTCACTTTCATGGACCTCCTCTCCATTATGGTCACTTTTTCTGGACCCTGAAAGCTATCATTATCTAGAACCTCCAAAAATAATCCACTTTCTGTCTGTCAACCTGATCAAGACCTTGATTCCTCAAGCTAGACTTCATTCCCTGTCGTCACTTGCTTTCTGATCAAGGCCCCCCCCCTTTCACTTACCTTGCCAATACCCTCAAACCTTTCTCCATGTACCTTGCTGGAAACTAACAAGTTTCTACCCTACCTTCTGTAGTTCTCCACTTGGAATGTTACGTAGCAAAGAAAAAATCAAATAGCCACAGAAATAGGTACTATTCCCAAGGACATAAACCTTCTGTTCCTTGACATGGTCTCCTCATAGCTTCTGCCTATTTTATGTTCCCATTCTCCTAAAAGTCCTAGACTCAAAACTACCCCTCCAGTCTTAGTACATAATCTTTATTCCTAGCTTATGGAAAAGTAGGCACCATAGACAAAGAGGGGACCTTGTACCCACTACACATCAACATGTTTCCCTACCTCTGCATCATCATTCCCCTACTGCCTCCCATCCCTGAAAAAAGAATCCTTCTGTGTCAGACAATAACTTTACTTGCACCGTATTCTTTCTGACTTCTGCAAAATCACTACATAATTTGCCACTGGGACTTTTTCTCATGCTTCCTTCTGAGGTCCTCTACAAATGACACATCCAGCAGAGCAGCAACCCATGTGAGGCAAGAAAGAAATCTGGTTCAGCACGACTTAGTAGCCAGTATTGGTCCAAACTTCTAGAGTCTGACATTGGGCAGTTTATTTTAGGCATATTTAAGCACAGCACAATTTTGAGGGAAAGTGTCCTGGTGGTAACTAACTAAGTCCTGTGCATACAACAAAGCTTGAGATATGTTTGTATTGAAACTCTTTACAAAGTACATATGACCTCTTCCATAAAGATGGGTTCTACTGACTGAGAAGCAATGTTCAAAATAAAGGTCTAGGGAAGTAGAGTCTGAGGTAAACATAACAGTCTGGGGGACTCAGGTGTTTCCTGGCCCTACAGATAGCACAAGTCACCAGGTTGTCAACTACATCCATTCCTAGCCTTCCAGATGGAAAACAGGTATAACTCTTCCATTGAAGAGACAACCCTGCATGTTGAACATTCCTGGTTTCTCTAGTGCTTATCTGTGAACACAAGGACCTTGTGCCCCATACACTTTCCTGCACATTCTCCATATCCCCGAAATGTGCTGGAGTCTAATGATTTAAAAATATTTTTAAAATGTTTTCTCACTCCATATCTACCCTCCTTCTTTACCATGAAACTTTTTTGACAGAGTCACTTTCACTTCGGCTTCCACTTCCTAACTTGCACGCCGTCTCTGGCTTATGTACAAGATGCTCACAAATGTCACAAGTGATGCCTGTGCCACTAAGTCCAAAGGATGCTCTTCAGTCCTTTTCTGCAGTATTGAACCCTGACCACTACTCCTTCTTATTCAAAGTTCTCTCCTTTTGGCTTCTGTCACATCACATCCACTTCCTCTTTCTTTAGCATTCTTGCCGCTTGGAAGGCCTTGCTTCTTCTGTTTGCCACTTAAATATTTATGTTCATTGTGATTCAATGATTGGAACTTGCTCCAGTTATTATCATAGAACAAATGACCCCAAAACTCAGTGTCCTAAAGTAGCTATCATGGTCAAGACATCAGGGGCCAGGCACTGTAGCAACTCTTCTGCTCCCCATAGCATTGACTAGAACACACGTAGTATTTCAGTTCATGGTTTGGCCAACAAAGTGATTCTGGGCACCTTGACAGAAGTGATCAGAAAGTTAGAAATCTATGTCTCTGCAGCTTTCCAGCATGATCTCTCCAGCAAGAGTGCCAGCCTTGTCATAAGGCAGTTCAAAGATCCAAAAACAGATATTGCAAGAGACAGAAAGGAAAGGCTGGCTGACCAAGGACCTAAGCCTGCGTCTAGCACAGCAGTACTCCTGATTCTGTGGATTCAGGAGGAGGAGACAGAAATGCCCAATGAGAGGGAGAGCCAAGAATCTGCGGCCACCTGTGGTACTACAGACACCTTCTCCTCATCTCTGCAGTCTCTGTCAGTATCCTCCTGGAACATTACACTGCCCTCTTGTCTCCTGCTCCATGCTGCCCCTTCCATCTTGTTATCCTAATGAAGTCAGCGCAGCCTTTCAATCACACACATCACATCGTATCACTCACCTGGTTAAAGCTCTTTTACATTGCCCATTACCTTAGAGGAAAGCCCAAACGCCTTCACACAACAACCTCTGCCTTTACCCTCACTACTTTTCTCCTTTTTTTTTTTTCATTTTTCTTTATTAAGAAATGTTCTACTCACTCCACATACTACCCACAAATCCCATCTCCTCCCTCCTCCCAGCCTCTAGCCCTCCCTCCCAAGCTACCCCACATCCCCACATCCCCCAAATCAAGGTCTCCCATGGGGAATCAGCAGAGCCCAGCACACTGAGCCTAGGCAGGTTTAAGCCCCTTCCCACTGCACCAAGACTGCACAAGGCGGCACACCCCAAGCACCGGATTCCCAAAAGCCTGCCCATGCACCAGGGACAGATCCCGATCCCCTGCCTGGGTGCTCCCCAAACAGTTCAAGCCAAATAATACTTTGGTTTCTCTTCAGCTCATATAAATTTTTCACCTTTTTCTACTTTTCTCTTAAACTCTAACTCTGTGCATGTCATGATTTCTTTTATTTCCAAGCCTTTTTGTATTGTTTCCTTTGGAATATTCTTCTGACCATCACCCTGCCCCATGCCCCATCTCCCATGGGTGAGCACAAATGCACACTTCCACATTCATTGTCCACTTTCAACCTCTTAAATCTCTTGTAGTCCCAGAGCAGACAGAACTAACATTGATTGGAAACACCTTAGAAAAAGCAAAGTTTCAGGCCCTTTTCTCTATTTAATGGACGAGTTAAAAGCTTTCTAAGTGTGCCTCAGAAATTATAATTTTTGTATGAGGTAAAATACACCCAACATACAATATATTCTTGTACAAAATCTTTAACAATAAATAAATAAAAATTTAATGGTAAAGGATTAAGTAGAAGTCGTGATTTTAGCAATTCTCCCCCAGGTGAATCTAATGCACTCTAAATCTAAGAATCACTGGGTTGTATAGCACTTCGTCCCAAGAACTTTCTCTACCCTAATTCTTCATCAATGACTGTGTCTTACCACTTTCTTGAATGTTTCTGTGTCTCATCCTTAACCTAATCATAGCCCTCATCACAAGCTGGTACAACTGCCAAGTAGTTTATTAACACCCCCCTCTCCCCTTTGTCCCTCTCCCTCCCTCCCCCTCACAGTCTCTACCCTGCTTATAGCTGTGTCTCCAGCATCCACACAACCCATACCACAGTAAGAGCTGAGAAGTTGTGAAGCCAAGTGCCTTCATACCACTCTCATACAAAGATATACTACAAACACCAAGAACAAGAATGCCATGCACTGAGGGTATTTGTAGTCAGCAGCTAAGATCAGGATTCAGTGGACTTGTTGTTGTTCTGATATTATTGTATTATATAGACTTTCATATACTGTAAAGGAGGTGCTGAGTAGGTGCAGAGTATATAACCACCAAGGAGGACAACTATGTGTGCTGTTGACTCTACCTAAAGCCCTGAAAATGGGCCACAAGACTCTAGGCCTAAAGTCAGATGAACAAAGATAATAGTTCACCATCCCTGCATGGCCAGTTCCTCCATTGCTTGCATTTTAATATACTAACTATGTTTACTGGCATTTCCACAATGTCAGTGAATCTTTCAAAATTTGGCAGAAAAGAAGAATCTGGGTCATGCAACTGTGAAATCTAAATAAGGTGTAATTAACATGTCCATCAACTTCCACAGAAGCTATGCTAGTTTGCAACTATTCATTAATACTTGACAGAAACAGCAACTGGGTACAATGCAGACACCAAGCTGAAGATGGGTGACTTCATCTGGTGTGAACCTGAAGTGCTGTCAACAATGAGTAGGAATGAACTGCCTCTGCATTCTGCTTAGGCAGACAGGACTATTTAAGAATTGGAGGTTAGACTCACGAGTGTAGTGATACAATTACTGGCTCTTGGTCCTCTTAAATACATCCTTATTGTTCACAAAGTGCTCTACAAATCATGAAAAATATTTCATGAATTGTTTGGGAACTTGGGAAGGACCCCTTCTCAAATAGAAATGAGATGCCAAATTGGCTTCTGAAAATCAAGAGAGAGCTGAATATGAGTCTCAGATCTTAACTGTGTAACCTGGTGAGCATTTCTGCTCTTTGACTTCAAAGCACAATAATTAAAGCTCTTCTGAGTGTTAATAAGTAAGGCATTGCATGTACTTTAACAAGTATGTAGCTAATATGCAAAGTAACTATCTTCCTGTTCTTCCCAATAAAAACTAGACAGTAACATAATTTAAAAGTACCAATTGGACAACAGGCATAGTAACTCATGCCTGTAATCCCAGCACTTGGGAGGTAAAGGCAGGGATCAGGAATTCAAAGCCAGACTCAGCTATATAACAAATTCAAGGCCTTTCTGGATTCTATAAAACCCTGTCTCAAAAAAAAATTGAATTAAAACACACACATACACACACACAGAGAGAGAGACTATGGAGAACAATATGGCAGTTTCATAAACTAAAACAGAATTGTTATATGATTCAGTCATCGTATTTCTAAGTATAGATTTAAAATAATCCAAGAGGTTATTTTAATCTCAAAGAGATATGCACATACTTATTCATAATAGCCAAGAAGTAAAGTTAATCCAAATGTCCACTGACAAATGAAAGGATAAGCAATGTCTACACACATAATAATACAATGTTATTCAGCTTTACAGAAAGGAAACAGTCACATGCTACTACAATGTGGAAGAAACTAGAGAATATTTTGCTAAGTGAAAAATATAGCCACAAAATGTCAAATACTATATGATGTCACATATATGTAGAATTGTCAGACTTTCAGAGAAGATAGAATGATAATTACCTGGTGGGGAGTGGGGAAGGAAGTTGTTCAATGAGTATAGAGTTCAATTTTACAAAATCAAAAAAAAGTTGGAGAAATCCATTGCATAATGTGTGTAGACACTACTTAAATGTTTCACTTAAAAATATAGGTAAAATGTCGAGTTTGGGACTATGTGGGAGTTTTGTCACCACATTTTTTTTTTTTTTTTTTTTGGTTTTTCAAGACAGGGTTTCTCTGTGTAGCTTTGCGCCTTTCCTGGAGCTCACTTGGTAGACCAGGCTGGCCTCGAACTCACAGAGATCCGCCTGCCTCTGCCTCCCGAGTGCTGGGATTAAAGGCGTGCGCCACCACCGCCCGGCTTGTCACCACATTTTTAAAATGTAATTTTGAAAAACAAGTAGACTCAGTCCTTTCTATGTGCTCCCTCTAATATCATGTGATCTGGCCCTGCCACTCTCTCAGCCCCTCCACTCATTCACCTCTCCCACCTGCTGATGAGTAACTCAGGTTGCCAAGTTTCACTCTGGATCATCCTCTCCTTTTGCTCTCACACCTGATTCCATCTAATTCTCCAGCTTTGTCTGCCCCTTACATGCAAATGACTATTGCTCACTGCTCTGCCCAAGTCTAAACCATGATCTGTGCATGTGCTGGGTAAACAGGTCCCTGATTCCCCATTCCCTATCCAGATCAGGCTCTAGAACAGTTTCCAACCACTTTCTGTCCACCTCCATCTGACTATTCCATGGGTCCCCCAAATTTATCATATCTTAACCCTAATTTGTTCAACTTCTAGGGGGAATTTTTAAATGCTTCCTCTTGTTTTTGGCAATATTTTCATCAATATTCTTTCAATCTGCTCTCACAAGGTGTATAAACTCTGTTGTTCTTTCCCTAGAGGTGTCTTGCAGATCTGGCCACCTTTCTCCTTGTCTCAGAGTTCATTACTTATCAGCTGGGCAATTCCAGGAGCATTCTCCTTAATCTCTATTTGCTCCTCTAATCTCATTCTCCAGTCATGATAGGTTTTCCTTTCTGAACATTAAATCTCATCATGTAGCCAGTAAGTACCATCATAGGTTTCCGTCTGTCCAGAGTCAATTCCACACTCAGCAGGGCTTACAAACCCCTTATTCTGCCCCCCACTCTTTCTGGATGCTCTCCTTCCACTACCCACTTCTGTAATTCTATGTAGACTACAGACAGGCTCCCTACCGCCTCCAGTCTTCTCTTCCTGGAAACAGCTCATGCTGTCTGGGCATTGAATAAGCACCCAACAATAAGCCACACAGCTATGATGGAAGCAATTTCATCTGGAAAATTGTTCTTCCCTAGCACAATGGTCCAGCCACCCTACCTCCTGACAGACTGAAATGTTCTTGCAAAATTCAGGTATCACAAAGAAAAGATGCAAGGACATGGAGCAGAGGTGTGAAGTAATAGTTTTTATTAGTATAATAATCAATTGTATCAATGTAGCATATTTTTCAGGACCCAGAACATTAACAACACCTGTAACAGAGTAGCCCATGTCCACATTGTTAATGAATTACATAGTGGTTCACCCAACACCTGGTGTGGTATAATCTTCATAAATGGAAGTCGTTGTTATTATTATCATAGAATCAGCCCTCTTAATCTACTGCTGAGGCATGTATTATCACTAACAGACCTCATTATCATCTCTAGTACCACTTTGTAATCACTTGTAGGCAAAGGAGTAAGAGAACTGGAAATAACAGGTGCTACCTTAAACATGCTAAGATAAAGATTCAAGGTCCAATAAGGCAAGACAAAATCACATCCATGTAAGTGTGTATATTTCATATAAATCCTGAAGACTTATGTAACTGATCATACTGTTAAATATGGTTAATTCAAGCCTAGTTCTCCTTGTTGTTTTAACTGCATAATTAATTCAATTGCCCAGATCATATGGATACATTTGTATTATTAGAAAAATGGTCTTTAAAGAAATAAAATTATCTATTTACTAATATTCCAAAGTTGTTCAGAACCAACCAGACAATTCTAGAAAATTCTCTGACAAAACTGATGGTGTTGGTTCATGTCACTAATAGCAGCATTAAGGAGACTGAGGCAGGAGGATAGCTATGAGTTCCCAGCCAACCTGCACTGTGTAGTAAGCCACAGGCCATTCTGAGTTACAGAGGTAGACCTTGTCACAGGGAAAGAGAGGGAGCAGGAGAAGGAAGAAAGAAAATAAAGTCAGACTACTAGCAAGTAGCTCAGCAGATGAAGGTGCTTGCTGCCAAGACTGATGGCCTAAGTTCAATCTTCAGAATATACATGGTGAAAAGAGAGAGCTGAATCCTGCAAGCTGCCCTGTGATCTCCATACACATGCTATGGAAGGAACACCCACACACACAGAGCTGACTCCTGCAAGCTGCCCTCTGGCCCCACACACATGCTATGGAAGGAACACACACACACACACACACACACACACACACACACACACACACAGAGTTGACTCCTGCAAGCTGCCCTCTGGCCCCACACACATGCTATGGCAGGAACATACACAGAGAGACAAATAAATAAATTAAGCAGTTGGAGAGATGGCTCAGCAGTTAGGAGCACTGGCTGATCTTGCAGAAAACTCGGGTTCAATTCCTAGCACCCACATGGGTGTTCACAATCTGTAGCTCCAGTTCCAGGGGATCTAATGCTCTCTTCTGGCCTCCATGGGAACTGCACACATGTAATCCACTTACATACATGCCAGAAAAAAAAAAAAAACCTCATATATGAAAAAGAAAAATAAATAAATCTTTTAAAAGTATTTTTAAAGAAATGTAAAAGAGTAGGAGGAGAAAATGAAAGAATAATAAAATAATATTATTTATTGCTATGAGCCATAGGACTATAGTAGGAATTCGGCTGAATATGGTAAAGCTATACCTGGAAGAATCAAGGAATTCTTCCAGAGGAATTCAAATCTCAAGAAGTATTTGGTGTTATTCGGCTTTTAATGTATCAGCTGTTTCCTGATATGAATTTCTTATGCACTCTCATACCTTCCCCAAGAACTTCTAACAGTGTATTTTATCTGATATACTTCTCTAGCATCCAAATCCTGAAGGCAGACAGGACAAAGCATTTCAGGCCAACCACTGAGTCTCCTGAATTAAGGTAAACACTCTTACGGAGACACTTCCTGTCTCCTAGGCCTAGGAGACAGGTGAATATTAAGTGCATAGCTTTGTTTCTTGTGCAAATTAAGCCTAGACACTCCTTTCTTATACAGTCTTAGTGGTATTTATACTAACATTATAGACTCCTAACATTTTATCTAACCACTTCTAGAAATATAGTTTGAGCACATAAATCCCTTTTTCTGATATATTACCAATTTTAGCTCTTAGTTGACCTCCTCCCTTTACCACTCCCCTTTTGGGTTATAAAAGAAAGCCTAATGGTCACTGCCTGAGGAAAACTCTTATCTACCTTTATGACCCTGTAAGAATTCAGGCCTGGTGACCTTGCCTTAGCCAGAGCACAGCTACTACATGGGTATATAACTATAAACTTCAGAGACTTGGGAGACTTGATTGGAGAACTGGATGGAGAACTAGAAGAACAAGATGAGAGATGCGGAAGAACCTGACAGGGAAGTACTAGGTGGGTAAGAATAAGATGAGAAAGACCAAAATGGGGCAGAGCTAAGATGAAGGAATCAAGATAGCATTTAGAGGGAACAACAGATAAATGTAGAGAGAAATCTAGCAAGAAAGGAGCTAGGCAGAATAGAAGCTGTGTAGAGAGAGAACTAACTCAGAAGAATAGTGCATGGACTAAAGTGTGTGCATAGATTTATTAGTGAATCCCTCAGATTAATCCACCACCGGTAACATCACTTCTGGAACTCTGGGTGAAGGCTATCAAGAGGCTGGATCCCAATAGCTTTCAATAGTTTATAGTATTTGCCTGTATCCTGAGTGCAGCCTGGCTTGTTTGCAATTTGAAATTATTGTGGTACACCCATGCTACTACAGGCTGCTTCTACTTATGTTTGATTAGTCTTAATTTTTTTTTAACCACAAGGCTTTACAACAGTTTCCCAGTCCCAAAATAAGTTGTCCTCACAGTGGTATTGGGAACCTCTCAGGGAAAAAAATGTGACTGAAGCCAAGTTATTCTGCATATGTTCTCAACCCCAATTACAGGAAGACCTTGCCATTGCCTTCAATATAATTCAGGTGACTTATGGACACAAAGCAGCTGTGTGGCAGGAAATTAATGTCATCTCATTCCTAATGCAGTTGGGAGTTCTGGAACTTTAGGAATCATGAAAACTGTGGATTGGGATAGTTTTAGTCTTAGTCTGGATACTGTAACAAAATACCACCAAAAAGTGGCTTAAAATAACAAAAATTAGTTTCTAACAATTCCAGAGGCTAAGAGGTCCAAGACAAGTTGCCAACAGAGTCAGTGTCTGGTAAGGACCCACTTCCTCACTCATAGATGACCATCTGCGACTGCATCTTCACAGACACAGGGATGAAGGGAGTTAGAGAGCTCTCCAGGGTCTCTCTTCACAGACCATTCATCCCATCCATGAGGCTCTCCAGTCCTAATTGAACCACCCTAAAAGTCTCTACCATTGTCTTGAGGGTTCAGAATTCAACTCACTTTTGAGGGACACAGCATTCAGTCTATGACAATTATCTCCTTGAATTTGTTCTCATTGGGTTTTTAAGCCCTGAAACTCAGTCAAGGTTTGATCTACTTGTACAAATTGTACATCATGACTTGCAAGAGTAGAAACCATTTCTTACTACTCACACTTGGGAGGTATTGTGATTCCTTCAGGAAAGTATTCTTAGCAGATTTCCTGGTTCTAGTCCTAGAATCTTTGGCACACAATTTAGATCAATCAATGTATGGTTTAATAACTAATAACTAAATTTAGATCAATCAATGTATGGTCTAATAACTAATAACTAAATTTAGATCAATCCATGTGTGGTCTAATAACTAAAGCAGATTCACTTCCAACATGACCACAAGAGTTCAGGACATGAGTGCCGAGGGATCCAAATGGGCTTTCCAGACTGTTCCTCAGAAGACATCACTGAGGCACCATCCTGAACCCTGTCAGCACCAGCCCCTCAGACTAACTCCTCCGTTAACCCAGCTCATTCTTGCCACATTTAAGGCTTTATCCAACAGAGTCATAAGACCAGATTTTCTGTTATTGCTTTCATATGCTTGAGAAAGTTGCCTATTTCAGTCTTAAATTCTGCATGTGAGAAAATAAGCCAAGTCTGGAGTTCAAGTTTTCACGCCCCCTTAGAGACCAAGGTCTATCAGTAGCACTCATTATTTTCTTTGTTTGGTGGGAATAAGCTGCCTTCTCCCTGCCTTCCTCTTGTGAAAGGTTGTAAGAATTGTTGAAATCTGAAGATTCCCACAGCAACCACTGGGGCAGATGAGGGAGCATTATCTAGTCACACTGGCCATTTCCATGGTCCTCGGCAAAGCACTTGCCATGTTTTGGTTGAGCATCCTTCATATATTCACAGACTGTTTCTTTTAAGTAAACAAATAATAAATAAATACATTTAAATTTAAAAACATACATCACAGCAAGACACACTAGAAAAGCATAGAAGAACTGAGATAGGTTGAAAAAGAGTAGAACACACAACTTCTTTCAGATGCTCACTAATAGCACTATTGTCCACAAATAGACCTCCCTCCCTGCCTATGTCTTCTGCCCCCTACCCACCTTCTTGATAAATACCTGGTGTTTGGAAAGAATACATAAAGAGAACTTAACTCCCCAGAGGCATAACCCCAGTTCATGTGGCTTCTGCCTCCTCTCTGCCATCCTCATGTTTCAATTCTGAAATGTTCTTCCCTCTCATCTTCTCCCTCACCTCTTTCATTTTATAGTATCCTGTCTCAGGACCCTTCTCCTCACATCTTATTCTCATTTGAAGCCCATGGAGCCTACAGCAGGCCAGAGTCATCTCTATTATTATTTGAATCATGGCGGGATACCAAGACCAATAAAGAATTCCCCTTTCTAGAATATGTTGAACAGTAAAGACTTGGCCATCCTATCACACTGAAATTTACACCTGCTAGTTGCTGGATTTCTGGTCACTGATAATTAAAGACAAATCATATAACATTTTCAAGCTCCATTTTTCTGATCTACAAAATGAGGTGTGTGAAGTATATGCCATTCTATTTCCCAGGTTTACATAAAGACATCAAATGAGATAGGACAATAAAAAGGGGGTTCATACCTATAAAATACAGTTCAAATGGTTGCATGTCAAGTCATCTGTCTTTCTCCACACTCTTGCCATAAACATAGATAGAATATCATGAGCTTTCTGGGGGATCTTCCACAAATTCTAGCCTTTATTATTGTTTTTATGTTTCATATTCTATGGTTTCTCTAACCTTTTCTTTTGTACCTCCTGATGCTGTAACTTGAGCCATTTTTCTGAGGTGATTTTTCTCCAATAACCAAGCAATCACCACTGTGTGCCCTAGTCTAAGGAAGTGGGGGTCATTGGCTCAGATGTCTTTGACTTCAGGAAAACTTTCTGATTGCTCACAAAACAGACACAAAAGGACAAAGAAAAATTTAAAGGGCCTAGAACCAAGCCTGTGGGCAGAATTTCTACTGACAGAGCTAATTCTGGTGTAATTTAAGGCATTTAATTCATCATAGAATTAAGTATAGAGAAAGGGCTCCTGCCAGCTTTACATTCTTAGGGTGAGAGCATTAGAACCCTGGAAGAAACTGTTTCTCTCTCATTATTGTAAGCCTCTTGGTATTTTTAGCCTACAACTGTGTGGTCTCTGTGAGGGTCCTTCTAGCTGTGTCTTCTCTGGATCTCCGGAGGATGGCCTGAACTGTGGGTTGCCTTGTCACGCTTAGCAGTCATAATTTCTTTGGACTACTGTCATTCCTGCCAAAGAATTTTTTTATTATTATTATTAGCAGCCTGGGACTAGAGAAGTGGTTCAGTGATTAAGAGCGTTTGCTGCTCTTCCAGAGGACTGAAGTTCAGTTCCTGGCACTCATGTCAAGCGGCTCACAAGTCCAGATCCAGGAGATCCAACATCCGCTTCTGGCCTCCTTGGGCACCCATATCCATGTAGCGTGTACTGACACAGACACACATGCATACACATAAAATAAAATAAAAAAGTTAAATGAAAACTAATTTTAAGGACCTTGAGGGTAGAATCCCTGATTGAAAGTATTATTCCCCCAGCAGCACAGGACTTTGTATCCTGAGTATGTCTTGATTCCAATGGTCTATCAGACTAGGGCATCTACAAGTCAGCTCTTAAGAGAGCTTCCAGGCTAGGCATGGCAATGCATACCAACAAGTCCATCACTCTGGAAACCACAAAAGGAAGATTGTTCCAAATTCAAGAACACAGTGAATAGCAAATCAACCAGGACTACATAGAAAAATCTTGTTTCAAAAAACGAAGCAACAAAAAAAATCAGAGGGAGAGGGGAGAGGAAAAGGAGGAGGGAGGAAGAAAGAGAGAGCCTTTGTTGTGGCTACAAGACAATTCCAGGTTTTTCTTCTTCAGATACTGTGTTCCCAGGATCCTGAGAGTGTGTCTGGATGGATTTAGTCACTCTGGAGATTTCTATGAATTTTATAGGAAGGTACTATGCCTTTAAAAAGTTCAGAACAGCAAATATTCAGTAACAGGTTTGTAAGGAAAGCATCACATTGCTGCTCAGAGTCAAAGACACAGACTGTCCCCACTAGTGACATCCTGTTGACTTGCTTACTCTTCTCTCCTTCCCTCACCCCCATTACAGAGACTTGCTACCTCCAACCATTCAACTAATAAAAAGGTATGCAGGTTCTTGAGAAAGAAAGTGGAAAATGGTATATGTTTCTAGCCTCCTCCTCAGCTAGAATGCTGACAACCCTTCATAACAAAGATAAAAATTCTAAATGGATAGCCCATTCTAGTACCTGGACCAGAAGTCACATGCCTCTCTCTTCCATTGGAACCTACCAGAATTCTCTGTGATTCCAAACTCAGTTACAGATGAATTAATTTCCTCTGTCATCGCTGCTTATGGTAGTTCAATTTGGGACAGTACGATGCATGACTGTAAATGTTCCCTATTGGTTCTTCCTGTTCCTCAAGCTCCGATTCTGCTGTTTCTGAGGAAGAAGGTACCTGGCTGTACACACGCCCTTGGGAGAGTCTCCAGACATTTTGTTCCTGCAAAGTGTTTTACATGTTTTACTGCTGTCACTTTACCTTTCATTCACTGGACCTGGACAGTCTCTTGTGTTTTTCCATCTTCAGTAACTTGCAGAGCAAAATCAATGAGATGATCCTTGGATATGCTGAAAGAATTTGGAGAGCTGGCAAACTGAATCCTGCATCTATGTATCTTTTAGCATATTCTTTTTTTTTTTTTTTTTTTTTTTTTTGGTTTTTCGAGACAGGGTTTCTCTGTGTAGCTTTGCGCCTTTCCTGGAACTCACTTGGTAGCCCAGGCTGGCCTCGAACTCACAGAGATCCGCCTGCCTCTGCCTCCCGAGTGCTGGGATTAAAGGCGTGCGCCACCAACGCCCGGCTCTTTTAGCATATTCTTAATGCCTTTATGTATAACTTGAGGAGCACTAGAAAAACCCACTATCTTAAAATAAGTTCCATCTTCCATTCAAAAAATAAAATTAAATCTCCACTATTTAAATAGGACCTGCATCTCTGTGGGCTCTACCAAGCTTGTGATCATCAGCTATGAAATGTAGAATGAATGGTTTAAACTACTGAAGATAAGTACTGAAGTTGGTAAACTATCTCCTGTGATTTTAAATGTTATGGCGAATTCAAGGATATTCATATAATGTTGCTGTCACTCACTTACATTCTGGTGTACTTTCTTGACCACAAAGGAAGAGAAATTATCCCTGTGATTCTGGTAATTGTGCATAACCCTGAGTGCATCAATGGACTTCCATAGGGAAAAGACTTGGAAACTCAGCATCATCTTCTGTAGTGAAAATAGTATACATTAAAATACCAAATAAATAATTTAGATATATAATCAGAAAAAAATCTGCCTTGGGAAGTAAGTATCTGACTGCACAGAGAAATATGTGAACAACAGAAGCAAATCTGATGCCTACCCTGTGAGATGACTGTGGAGCTGAATCTGATCGTGTTTTTGCTGTCGTGTGTAAGATGTAGCCAGAACCACAACACACTGGGTGGCAGATAAAGCGTATAGACTTATGATGCCTCCTAGACATTGAGGGTATCAGACAGAGGAGCAATGGGGAATGTCTGTAATAGAAAACTAAGTGTTTAAATCAAAATGAAAATGAACAGAATGGCTAACAT
The DNA here is from genome assembly GCA_902168425.1 of Peromyscus attwateri. Classification (NCBI taxonomy): domain Eukaryota; kingdom Metazoa; phylum Chordata; class Mammalia; order Rodentia; family Cricetidae; genus Peromyscus; species Peromyscus attwateri. The sequence goes on from CABHPP010108553.1 coordinate 41,475, forward strand.
AACATTACAGAGAACAAGATGCAGAAAGTGGGCTATTCATTGTGAAGAAAATTTGAAAGCAGTCTAGTGATATTTCTGTCTCTGGTTCTAAGATGTCAGTGGTGAAAAAGTGATATTATCAAGCATAGTAATATGTCAGAGTGAGAATCAATAGCA
>CABHPP010108554.1:0-17239 GCA_902168425.1 Peromyscus attwateri
GATGATGATGATGATGATGATGTGATGATGATGATGATGATGATGATGATGATGATGTGATGATGGAGGAGGTAGCAATATGTCCCAGGTGGTCAACACTGGTGTAGGGATAGAGTCAGTCCATCCATGTCCAGTGAGCAAAATCAGGGCACTGCAAAGCTTCCCGCTAAGCTACGCTATTTAGCTGCACCGCCTGCCTTTATGGAATAGCAGTATTTTTGAGTTCGAACCCTGGATCCACAAGAAGCAACTGTCTTGAGGCAAATTTGGGCCTCGATTTCTCTCTCCTTTTTAAAAAATAATTACATTTTTGGTGTGTGTGTGTGTGTGTGTGTGTGTGTGTGTGTGTGTTCAGGTGGGCCTTTGCGTGCCATTACAGAGGTCAAGGTGGGAGGCTGGGTGTCTTCCTTTATTGCTGTCTACATTATAGCTTTGAGATAGGGTCTCCCATTGAAGCAGAGGCTCACAAGTTCAGCTGGCTGGCTGGCCAGCAAGCTCAGGATCCGCCTATCTCTGCCCCTCCGTGCTGGGGATACAGGCATGCACAGACCTTTACGTGGATGCTGGGGATACAGGCATGTGTGGATGCTGGGGATACAGGCACGCACAGACCTTTACGTGGATGTTGGGGATACAGGCATGCACAGACCTTTACGTGGATGCTGGGGATCTGAACTCGGGTCCTCATGTTCGTACAGCAAGTGCTTTTAATCACTGAGCCGTCTCTCCTGGCCTGGGTTTTTCCATGTGTAAAGATGCAAAGATGAGCGACAATACATACAATAGCGATGTGCAGAGACCCTAGTTCAAGTTTATAGCACACAGTAGATGATAGTAGTGGCAACTACATGAAACATTAACACAACCTGTAAGTATTGTCACTTAGGTAAATACATCAGGCAGAGTTTTGATGGTATAATATCATTGCCTTTACCACAGCGCTCAGTGTTCCCTGCCTCCTGACCTCACTTGGGGGCTTCTCGGGTCTTTGTTCCAAGAGTAAACCATTTAAGAATAAGCATAAGAGGAAATACCCCTTTCATGTGCACAGTCAACCAAGCAGCCCTGTGTTGATGGTGAGGAATGTTCCAGAACCAGTGCTTGAGTGGGGCTGTGCCTACTGTCTGAGGTTTAGTTGGATGTACACTTACAACGCACACCCTTGACACTAAGACCAATACTCACAAAGTGCATAATACACACCTTCTTACTCCCAAGGCTTAATGAATCATTCTTCACCAGTATGCGATGATGTGAATGAGTGAGTAAACATATAAAAGCTTTGAAGCTCTTGGTCTTCCCATATGGGCTGCGGCTGCTGGTTCTGGGCCTATCAGAGGCCGATACTAGTCTTGATGCATGACTTTTAACTTACTTGAGAAAGGCTGTAAACAGGAAGTGGGGGAGGAGGCTCCCTGGCTGAAGCTCTGGCTTCTATGATGTGTATTCCAGGTGTTCAGCAGGCTTTCTGCTGAAAATTTAAGCCAGTGTTTCTTAACCTGTAGGGCAAGACCCCTTGGGCCAAATGACCCATTCACAGGGGTGGCATATCAGATGTCCTACATATCAGATATTTACATTACGATTCATAACAGTAGCAAAAATACAGTTATGAAGTAGCAACAAAACAACTTTATGGTTGGGCGTCACAGTATGAGGAACTGTTTTAAAGGGTTGCAGCATTAGGAAGGTTGAGAACCACTGCTCTAAGCTGTGAACATCCAGGCTTGTTTCCCAGGCACCTCAAGGGTCAAATGTAGTTCCCTAGAAAGACACATTGTGGGGCTTCCGATTCCAAAGCAGTGCGGGCAGCTTGGAGAGCCAATGACCTGAGTGTTTCTGGTGATGCTTGGGGTACGAAAGGAGACAAACAGCTGCTGTCTCCCGTCTGTCAGCATCCTCATCACTCATGGGAGACTGGTACCTTAGGAAAGTTTTAAGACATTCTCTTTGGCTGAGTTCTGCCCCAGGAGCTAAAGAGAATGATAACCCACTGACTGACTAACCTCCTTAATTAGTGGACTCCTCTTACAGTACGTTTGTATGTGGGGTCCCCAAAGCTTGAGTTTAATTAGCTGCAGGAAAAATGAACCTGTGTACTAACAGAAGCAATATTTTAAGACAAAGGGATCTGGGTTGTAACGCTGATGGGACATTTCTAAACGCTCACCAGCCACTTACATGTGGTTCTCTGAAATGTATGCCCCTAGCTAGACAGACACGGGGTAGCAGTGTTCCAAGTGGGGTAGAGCAAGGCCTCAGGGACGGGAAAGAAGGGGCCAGTCTACGTGAACTGGTGACATTATGAATCCAGGAAGCCTCCGGTTAGCTGGACTATTTAGGGGACTGGAACCCTTGAATTTACCTTTCAAAAGAATTGAAACAACCCTTCTCCCCATCAATTGGCCATTAAAACCTTTCTAAATACTTCGGTTTTTTTTTCCTCCCAATTTTCCTGTAGGCTAAAAATTAAAGACAAAATTGATGTAATTTACCCTTGAGATGACAGGAACAAAGGAACTAGACACCTTACTTAATGGGGCGGGGAGAAGGGCATCGGAGTGTTTACTGTTACAGAAAGCCCCATGCTGGCTGAGTGAAGTCCCTCCATACACAGTGGCCTCTCTAGCACTCTGAGGTCACTCCTCTGACAATAGACATGGTGGACTGCTCTTCTGTTGGCATGAAGCTAGCACACACCAAATGTTCACTAAAGTCTTACTGAATAGATAAACAAATAAGCAATTTCAGTTTAACAAACGAGGTCAGTTTTGACATGAATTTTTAATTCTAACCACTCTGTAATTAAATTTCATCAGAATTCTTGGTGTGGAAAATTCTTCCCTGTCTGTAGTCTATGTTTGCTGCAGGACTAGCAAATGATTTAGAATTGACTGTTATGGAGCATTAAGTACATGCTCTTTCGCCTGAGGTTTGTGTATGTGTTGTTGTAAGCATTGTACAGTGGAGGGAGGGAATGCAGAAGTGGTTAAGTAACCCATCTGTGGCCTTACAGGAGAAATGTCTGAGCTAGGGTCCAAACCCAGGTTTGTGTGCGTGCGTGCGTGCGTGCGTGCGTGCGTGCGTGTGTGTGTGTGTGTGTGTGTGTGTGTGTGTGTGTAAGCATGCTGACTCTGTGGCTTCTCCATTGGCTTTCCTTTGCAACAAGTGTGAGACCTATGGAACAGATCAGGGATGATTTTTATCATCCCACTGTGTGTCTGTGTGTCCACAGTTGCCATTCGATGGACATTCAGTTGCCCATCTGAGAGACAAGGCTGGACTGAATGACTTCTGAGAGAGGAGACCACATGGCCTAGTTTGCTGAGGCAGCCTCAGTAGCTACCTGCTGTGCCATGGAAGCTTATCATCACTTTCCACTCAGAAGTATCCCACTGTAGACATGCGTTCTATAGCTGCCCTATCTAGAAGGTTCTTTCTGGCTCTTAATTTCTGTGACTTCAGATTGAACCTGATTGACTGGTAACATGAGAATGATGGTTAATATTGTCTACAGGACCTGGATCACCTAGGAGAAAAGCCTCAGGGAATGACTGTCAGGTTTCTAGATTCTTCTAATCAAAGGGGTTGGGGAGATCCACCCTCGCTGTGGGCAACATCATTCCATGGCCTGTGGTTCCCGGCCTGAATAAAAAGGAGAGAGCAAGCTGAGAAGCAGCACTGATTCTCTCCCCTTCCCGACTGCAGATGCACTGTGACCAGCCTGAAGTCACGCTTGCCCTGACGTGATGAACCATAACCTCAAACTCTGAGTGGAGAGCTTGCACTTCTGGCGGGGTTATTCCCCTGCTAGTGCTTGTTTCCTGTCAGCTCACACCAGAAAACCCTCCTCCAGCGGACTGCACTCCGATAAACTTGGGATCGCTGCATGAATGCTGGTGGAGACCACTCACTCCGTCGCTCCAGGAAGTCAGTGCCAAGTGCTTCACCTGGTCTAACACATGTTGATGCTGTTGTTCCTTACTCTGCACCTACAGTGCGGGGGTTAGAGAAACGACCTGGAACAGAGAAATGAGGCCAGGTCTTCTGACGGGCTCAACTACTGTGCTATGCCGAGAAGCATGCATTCCAGGCACACGTGCATGACAGATGATTTAGGAAGCTCTCGGGTTGCTAGGATCCTGTGGCTTTCCCAGATCTGTTTGTGCCCACGTTAGTCTGCGTCTCCCTCTTCCATTGCTTCCAGCATCCATTAAGAGGACCTTTTCTGAGTTTGTCTCTACCATAGTATAAAACAGGAGGCAGACATTCACCTTTTTTGTTTATATTTACATAGATAAGAAAGCCACAAGTTGACACCGTATCATTCCGTGCTTTATTTATTGTCTGGCTAACTTACAAAGACGCGGGTGTGGAGGGTAGAGCCTACCCTACCATTTAACTACCCTGCCGACACAGATACCTAAGTGTCTGTTTACACAGTGCGGTGGTATGAAAAAAATTCCTCTACAGCCCCTGTCTATAAACAGGGAAACTCCATTTCATACCCAAAATTTGAGGATACTGTAATAACCACCCTGTTTCTGCTATTACAATAACAAAATTGCTATTACAAGTTAAAATACAAAGGCCTAACAGTTTTTACAAATATGCAAATAATCCATACTTGGACACAAAAAGTCGACTCCTTTCAGATCACAGAGTAAGGCACCATTGGGTTAAACATTTCTCAGCTTTCAGTAAATAAAATGCATAGTGAAGGAGATACTGAACCCTGAATTTTAATACTGCAATATATTTCCATATAAAATGATTTGCGAATGTTAAAATACTGTATTGCATCTTGAATACACATAACTGGAAATATTATGGAAAAAAAATACATGTAAGCTTTGATTTCAGGGAAGAAAATAGTCGTTTTTTTGTGATCTGCCATAGGGTAAGCTAAGCACAGAACTTCCCCAGAGTTTCAGATGCAACTGGGTTACTAATTTCTAGAGAAAGGATGTAAGTGTATTACTGAAACATTATTTGAAAGATACATTCTAAAACTTCTTTATTATGAATGGCAACTTTGAGCTGTGACCCTATTTCTCATTTAGAAATGTACCCGAAAATTGAGACATACTAGGACTTGTCCAGTTTTCACTATCCCTTAAAAAAAATTCAGACCCGTCTTTTGAGTCAGACTTTTATCGGCCACACATAGCACGAGAAAGGAACAATTCTATTTTTAGTAGAGTGGGTCACTTGGAGTCTATCAAAAGGATGTTTAGTATAGTGAACATCAGCACAAAGAATTTGAAATACATTATAAAAATGTTAGAAATAAAAAATGTCAAGCTTGTTAAGCCTTTTATTTCTTCATTCTCATGGAAGATAGACAAATGGCAGAGGAGAAGGGAGGAGAATGACTCTTTAAAGTTCTAAGTTCAGGGCTTTGGCAAGGAAAGTTATAAAAATACAATATATTCAAATCAGTCACTTCATAATTTATTAGACATTTCATCTATTAGAACTCCTAAGTTCTGCTTCCATATAAATGAAACAATTATTCTATAAATAGAAATGTCTTTCCATTTTTCTTTGGATTGATTTTTTTTTTTTGTTAGCATCTCCCAGCAACATGTGAGCAATACACTGGACCCCAAATACAAAGTTCAGGTAGATACACACATGTGGCCATGTGCTAAATAGACCATGGTAATATTAAACATAACTATATAAAACATCAAAATGGAAATCTTTTTCCAACTCTATAGCTAGATTTAAAAGTCCCAGTAAAATTGTAAACAAAATTATATGTATAGAAAAAGGCAAGCCTGGTCCTTTCTGTGGTCCTGTAGGGGCGTTCCCTACTCTGCATAGGTCCAGAACAAGTGATTCTCCCAAGAGATTCAAAACCAGTTCTTCCCAGTTTCTACTGGTAAGCTCCTTAATCCACTTGACCTCAGTGGGTTTTGTAGAGTTCTGCCCATCACCTCAAATCTGTTCCCTTCCCCCATAATTCTGGTTTTATACCTTCTCTGCCTTCCTGGTCTTTCCTGCTGGCCCTGAGGAAGGAGTTGCTCTGGGGTGGAGGACTGAGGGCCACTTGAGATCTGCAAGGCTGACTAGCGAGCTGGTCCTGAGCTGGGGAGTGCTCACCAGCTTACAGTTTAGTTGCTTTATTCCAAGCCACTGTAAACTGTACTAGATCACCTTCTGACAGACACTCTGAAGAAATACCTGCACATACATATTAAGGAAAAAGGCAAAATAAGGGACCAAGATTCAACGTCTCACTGCCTGCCAAACACGGTACTGAGTTCTGACCGTGTACTGGGGCATCTCTTGAATTGTTTAAAACTCAATTGGCCTGTTTAGAGAAGAGGTTTCTGTCCCAGCTCCTGTCTTCCAGATCCAGACGGTCTGACAGTATGCTGCTTAGGCACGGGTGGCTACTGGACACCCAAAACCTGGTGATGTGTTTGTTCTAAGTACAGAATGATCACCGGAGTGTGAAGAGTTAGTACCAAAAATAGAAAAATCTCATAATTTCTATACTGATTACAGGTCCACGTGGTATTTCAGATGCACAGAGTTAAGTAAAATGGAATTCTTTTCACCTGTTTCTTTTTATCTTTACAAAACACGGCTGCTGGTCATTTTAAGATTGGGTATGGGGCTCACAGTATGTTTCTGTTAGAGAACTCCGCCCTGGAGCCTACCTCAGGCTGCCAAAGATTGGATATTGGATAACCACAGGGCTTCATTTACGTGAGGCTTGCTCAGCGACTTGCTCGGGTGGTCTGTGGTTCATGGAAACAGACCGGAGGCCATGTGAGCGAGAAAGGCATGGACAGAACCAGGTCTCAGGGGATTTAACAACTGCAGCCTGTAGCAAATAAGCAGTGAACGTCTGACTCTGTGGGGCTGAAAGCTGGGTGGGATACAGTTCGTCTCTGCCTACTTGGAACAAAAGCTTATCGATCCCAGCAGCCAACCCTGGCAGGTTGCCGCTGACGCAAGCAATAGCTCAAGACTATATACAACATAAACAGCTAGGTGCATCTTTCCTGATCCCCTCCCCCCACCAACCTACCAACCTACCCCCAGCTTCGTTCTCCCCTCCTACTGTCTCTGAGAGGGACAGAGGAAGGGGAGGGGGCATGCGGTTTTCAAACAGCAACAACACAAGCAGCTTTGGAGCTTGGGTAGAGAAGAGCGGGCAGAGATCACCTCGGGATGGGAGGAAGGGGTGGGGCGCCCCTTTCTCTTCGGTTGGATCCACCTTGATGAAAAGAAAAGAAAAAAAAAAAAAACAGATGAAATATAATTTTGGTTAGAAGCTTGTGTTTACTGTGGAAACTCCAAGGTGGTTGCAAAGGTGCTCACTGGCTTACCCGGAGATCAAGGCTGGAAGTAGGGAAGCAGGGAGTGATGTGAATAAACAAGTAGATGATGATGGGTGCTGGCGACTGAGTATGTGATGGGTACTGGTGACTGAGTACCTCCTCACAGTTATGTAAAAATAAATGTGTTTCTTTTCATCGTATAGTGTGTATGGATTAAAGATTTAGAAAATATAGATGAACAAAAACAATGCAGAAAACTCACACCTGCTTGATTCCCCGGATCAACATTATGTGTGTGTTTTCTACTGAGACACAGTTGCCTTTTTTTTCTCAGAAATAGGATCCTAAGTTAGGATTCTAGAACATTTTCCAAAGCTAATACTCCGTGAAAATATAATTACTGGTGGCACATTGAATTGTATTGTGTAGACTGTCAGTCACTTTTTCTTGGGTTAGGCTAATGGATCCAGGGAAGTTGTATCTCACTGTGGCCATTTACAGTTCCATAAAGATCAGTGGTGTTGAGCAACTTTCATATGCTTATCAGCCATGCACATACTTTCTCTAAAAATGTCTACTGAAGTGTTGAATCTATTTTTAATTTTTAATTTAAAAAATGTTTTTACACTTATTTATTGTGGATATAGGAGGCACAAGCATTTCACAACCTGTTCAGAGGACAATTTATGGGAGTCGGATCTCTCTTTCCATCACATGAACCCCAGGGATTGAAGTCAGGCTTGGCAGCAAAGGCCTTTACCCAGTAAGCAATCTCACCAGCCCAGTTTGTTCTCATTGTTAAGTTACAGGAATTCGTTATAAATTCTGCATATTAATCTCTTACCAGAGATGATTACCAAATATTTCCTGTGTTTTCCTTTCACTCTATTACTGCGTGCTTTTTAAAGCCATGAAAGACCACTTGTGGGTTATGATTGCACCGGAACCAGGTTTAAAATCCACTCACATTTAAAAATGTTCATTCATCTGCCATGCTTCTTGGAGGATCTAACAGGTATAGGCAGGAAGCTAGATGCTCAGATGCTGTGGGCAGGTCTACCAGAGGCACATGTCATTCATGCATGTTCTAAACTTAAGAGTGTTGCACTGATCGGTTCCTCAGCAGCCATCCTGCAGGGAATCCATGGACTCAGGACTTCCGGGATAGAGCAAGGGTCTGAGTAAGGAAAACAGGGCAGTCCAGTCTTGCCTCTTCCTTTCACCATGCCAACTAATTCTTTTTAAAAAAGATTTATTTATTATTAATACAGTGTTCTGCCGGGTGGTGGTGGCGCACGCCTTTAATCCCAGCACTTGGGAGGCAGAGCCAGGCGGATCTCTGTGAGTTCAAGGCCAGCCTGGGCTAGAGAGCAAGTTCCAGGAAAGGAGCAAAGCTACACAGAGAAACCCTGTCTCGAACCTCCCCTCCCCCCCCAAAAAAAAATACAGTGTTATGCCTGCATGCCAGAAGAGGGCACCAGATCTCATTACAGATGGTTGTGAGTCACCATGTGGTTGCTGGGAATTGAACCCAGGACCTCTGGAAGAGCAGCCAGTGCACTTAACCTCTGAGCCATCTCTCCAGCCTGCTAAGTCTTTTCTTGAGAAGTCATCTGCACAAAGACTTATCTGGATGTGAGTCAGCCATGCCACCTGACTGTCACTTGATACACCACAAGTGGCCAGTGAGATAAGAGGTGACCTTGAACAAGGCCGCAATGAGGCACCATTCAAAGTGTACCCCTCTCCCCCACCCTTGCCTGAGAGGCTGAGGCAGCTAGAGGAGCAGAATCAAACATGTCCTCTGACAGAACTTTATTTTCATTAGATGATTTGCTATTAAAATTTGTTTTAAGTACATTTCATTGATATTGAAAGCAAATCTGTAAAATTGGGGGTGGCCAATTTAAAAACTATTTTAGATGCCCACTCTCTTTCGGGGTCTATGCCACTCAAGAACTCTGTAACAGGGAGCAGGCCACTGTTCTGGCCCTCAAGTCACTCACTGGAGTCATAAAGAGAGGAGGATGGGGAAGGGGTATGTTTCGCTCTAACATCGAAATCTAGAGGGCGTGGGAAGGTGGTTCTGCTATTGATTTAACAACGTGAGTGATATTTAAATTCTATTAAGAATGCTTATGATAAATGAGGGAAATATTTGGAGTTTAAACAAACAACTCCTTCAATGAATTCATTCTAGTTCCCTTAACAGATAGACATGCCCTACAGATGAACACACACGGGCACACACACACTCATTCACAAAATAAGCAAAGGCATCTGTTCCACGTGAATGCTTATTTTCACCCAAAACTTCAACCACCAACATCAGTTTCCTTATAGTTGTAACTTTTGGCATGCTCTGCCTACAAATGCAGTATTCCAACTAAATGAAATTTCTAGGATTAGAGTTTTTCTTTCAAGTAACAATATTATGTTTACTTCTGGCATTTGCTCTTGGAAAATTCCCTACAATATTTCCTAACTCTTTGAAGTCAGAGGCACAAACCAAATATTTGATTTGTTTCATTTAACTCAAAGCGTACAGAATAAAAACTGCTGGTATGGTAACCAAGGTATGTAACCCAAGGCACAATTCCGTGGCCCTGGCTCTTCTTTGGACCCTGCCATTTTTTTGTAAGTTCCTCCTGAAATCAGTGACTTTGTCTCTAATTAGCCTTAATTTCCACTGGTCTTAAGCTGCTCAAAGGCCGGGAATTCACGGACCAATAGCTGTGTGAGCACTGTGTGTTGAGAGAGACTCAGCAGGCTCTGGATGCTTATGAGGTACTCTGCTAGGGAGCACGGACATGGCTGTGGGTGCTGTGTCCACTGTCTGACTTGAGGGATCTGGTTCTGACGCTTAGGCCTCTGCAAGCTTGAACCTCGTCAGTGCTACTTTTGCATATTTCGTGCTAATTTTTCCTTTGTCCCATGCAGGTATTGCTGTGAAATTCCAATGTGTCTGTTCACCTTTTGTTCACATTTCTTCTTCCATGGGGGAGGAATGATGCGCTTCATTACGGCAGGCAGGGCAGACATTAGCAAGCAATGGGAAACCATCCAAATGCGCAACCCTGGCTAAGTCTTCCATGCAGACTTAATGGACGCCGGTGGAATAAAACCATGTGATAATACAGGGGCGTGTGTGTTTACTCAGCAATGCTATGCAAAAACCGACCACCGAAAAGGTCTACTGTCGTTTCCACTGTGTAAAAAGTCAGAACGAGATGGATAGCAACAGGAAGAGGATCTGGTAAAAAGAAAGTATCTGCTCTGTGAGATTATAGATCTATTCAACACTTTCAGACACTATAACCACAAAACTGTGGTCACAATACATTTAAAAGATCAAGGCAGTGTTTTGTTTTAATTTACATGACATTTTGCCAGTCTCAAACTAGAAGGAATAGAAGAAGATGGATTGACCTTTGCTGTCCTAGGAAGGTCGAAATGGGGGGATTACCCAAAGAAGCAAAGTAAGAGAACTTAACACTGATACGGCAGCGGTGTTCTGAGCTGGTAATGTCACCTTCAGAGGGTCATTTCCCACTCTGGGTGTATTCGAGAGGCTACCAGCGCGCAGACAGCTCCAACTGGGGCTTTCTGTTCCACTCCAGGCAAGAGGCCTGGCATTCCTGTGCAACTCAGGGGGAGCCAGGCTTTCACGGTGCGAGCCTGCACAATGCCCCCTCAGAGGTACTTACTCCGGCTTTCATTTCTGGCCAGTTTGCTGGGATACGTCTTGGTTGTTGGCACATATGGTTCTGGAGGTGGCAAATCGGAAACCGGATGGAAGTAGAATCTGCTTTCCCACTCATCTGGGGGAGAAACAAACAACCTCAGCACAAGGAAACTGCTGGGAAGACTCGGGGAACAAAGGCAAAGAGACAGACCGCTCAGAAACCAGCTCCGGTTTCGTGGCTGGAAGTGCACAGAGAAGCTGACAGTGTGACCCGTGTGCCCGGCTCCCTCACTGATTCTGGCCTGCAAAGCAAAGCAAAATGATTTGGAACTGGAGTGATATCGAATCCAGCAGGTCTCTCTCAGGAGATGGAGGCTAAGATACAGGGCACTTTTCTTCCCACTGCTGGGACCAGGAATAACTGGTACATTTAAAATTATTTTATCTTATTTTTATTTTATGTGTATGGGTGTTTTGGCTGCATGTATGTCTATGTATCATGTATGTATGTACCCGGTGCCTGTGAAGGCCAGAGGGGGTATTGGATCTGATCACCTGGAACGGAGTTACACATGGTTGTGAGTCACCCCGTGGTCTCTGGAAATCAAACCCAGGTCCTCTGGAAGAACAGCTGAGCCTAACACAGCAGAGGGAAGCAACTTAAAAACTGTGGGCCACTGTCCCTTACAGCCAACTGTGTAGAAATGTAGGTCATCAGACGGTAATTCACAAACACGAAAGAACCGTGACAGAATCTCGGGTGAATTACATTGGAACTGGTGAGTTAGCCACACTGAAACTCAAATGAGGAACAAACCAGAAAAAAACGAGCTGTCTTTTGGGAAAGTAGGAGAGAAAGGCTATCGCCACAGGACTAGTGAGCCCCATTACGTTAGTTAGTTAGTTAGTTAGTTAGTTAGTTAGTTAGTTAGGTAGAACTAAATGTCAGTTTGGTGCAGTATGGATAACAATGACAGAACCAGAAAAAGCACTTCAAACAAGCAAACGTCACACACCTTCACAGGATGAGTCTGGGAAGCCATTTCGAACTGATGTTGATGGTGGGGGAGGGGGCGGCGCCCCGGCCCCGGGCCTGTCGGGAGGAAGAGGAGGCCTGGGCCCGCCCCTGGGGCTGTCCACTCCACCCCTGGATGGCAGCTGAGGGGTGGCAGGCAGGGCCCGAGGTGCGCTTCCATTTCTGCTAATCGGAGGTGGTGGAGGGAGGGGGCCTGGAGCAAGAGACAAGACATTCGGTGACGAGTTGCCTTACATCCACATTGCCACTGTGGTCATCATCACTGTGCAAGGTGGAGCGCCTGCTGAATACACACCCTTTAACTGGGGAAAATGAGACCTGGTGGAGCCCTTCTGGTCCCGGATACCAACAGGGAGCGGACATACATCCACGTGGATATGTGGCGTAAGTGCACAGAATGGCAGCTAACCTGCCGTGTGGCTTCAAGTTACCACCACTGAGGCTGGAGATAATTAGTTATTGAACTAATTATTGTGACACCATAAAAAGACATTTTTTAAAGGAGTAAAATAGTTATAAAATTAGTTTAGGTCTTTAGAAGGACTAAGTTTTTTAAATAAAAAAATGAAACTATTTGTGTGTATGTGTATGTACGTGCCATGGCACGCATAAGGAGGTCGGAGGGCAACCTTGGAGAGTCTATTCTTCCCTGTCACCTGCACCTGGATTCCGGGGATCAAACTCGGGCCATGAGGCTTGAGTCACAAACATTCTAACTTGGCTGAGCCCATTATCTTGCTGGCCCCAGCGCGAAGTTTTTAGACGTGTAGTATATTATGGCAGATCACACAAGCATATTTCCGTGAGACACAGGATCTGTGTCCAGGAGAAAGTGGCACCAGGAAACCAAACATGGTCATCTGGACAACTGTGGGAGTCACTTCTAGATTATTCCTCTTGGGGGAGGGGTGGGGTGGGAGGGCGGAGGGGTGCAGCTAAGCACATGGGGTGACAAACTGCTGATCCATAGACAGTAGGTGGCGGGTCCTGCCCCGCCCCCCGGGGTGTGCTGCTCGCAGGCTGTGGAGCTTGGGTCCCTTTAGCTGTCACCTCTCTCAACAGTGTGGACAAGGAGCAGTAAGTAAAAAAGTGAATTAAAAGTACTACAGACAATCCAGCACTCTGGAGGCCGAGGGAGATGGATCTCTGTGAGTCTAAGGCTAGACTGGTCTACAGAATGAGTTCCAGGCCTGCCAGGGCTACATAGTGAGACCCTGTCTCAAAAAAAAAAACGATATAAAAAAGTTTATATATAAAATAACGATATATATTACCAACTCATTTGAAACAATTTTTCCAAAAATGTAACATATGAGCCTCGAGTCTCTTCCTGAACCTGGGGCTCCCGTTTTTCTAGGCTGGGCTGGGAGCCAGCAAGTCCCAGAGATCCTTCCGTCTCTGGCCGCCCTCTGAGCTGGGGCTACAGGCTTTTGCCGGGACATTTGTTACTAATGGTCGCAAGTACTCTTAACCTCTGAACATGCTACCTTTCCTGCTCGCCTAAACTGCGTTTTTAAACATTTGTCTTGAATGGGCAGAGAAGTGCACTCGAAGTCTGGCTTAGAGAGAGGGAGAAGTAGGAAGAGTGAGATGGGAACTTACTCCCAACCAAGACAGCCCAGCTTCCGGTTAGCAGAGCAGGGCAGGGTGGAATACGAAAGTTCCTGCCTTTTCACTATCCACTGCGGACTTGCTGGTCAGCCAGTCCGCTCACTTACTAGGCACAAACTATCTGGCCCCTTCCTCGAGGTTTACCATGTCTCCACCATGGCAGCCTACCAACTGTGCAGCAGCCAAGGCTTTACTTGCTCTTGACTTCAAGTGTTGCTTGAGATATTGGAGGGAGGAGGGTTTCAGGGACATGATGCCCCCAGTCTTGCCATACCTGATCTGCCTGGCGGATCCCTCACTGGAGGAGGGGGCCTCTCGTTGGGTGGGGGAGGGAGAGGCCCGGAGCGTCCAGGTGAAGGCAAAGGAGGTGCAGAGGATGTGAGGGACAGGTTCCGCTGTGGCAGCCTTGGGATCTCATCGTTGGAAGTCGGAGGCAGGGGAGGAGGGCCCGGCCGGCTGGGCGGTGGCGGAGGAGGTGGTGCCTGGGACCCGGACCCAGGCCGTGGGGTGGAAGGCACTGGAGGTTTGCTGGTCTGTGAGGGAGGAGATGGGACGGCTTCTCTGTGGATGGAGGGCCTGTTGCCCACCGGAGGAGGCGGTGGAGGGGGCTTGTCATCCAAGGCTCGGCTTGGGGTGGGGGGCAGAGGGGGCCTGGAGAATGGAGAGGAGGAGCTCGAGGGGTTCTGACGCACAGAGCCTGCTCCAAAAGCAGCACCTCGGTTTCCGGGAAAGGGGGGCCTGGGGGCCCCCAGCCCTGCCGGGGACCCCCGGTTGTGCAGACTCGATTGAATGGGTCTCGGCGTATTTGGTACCGGAGGGGGAAGGCTATCGGGTTTTGAGCCCACGTCAGGCCTGGGGGGAGGCATTCGGTTCCTGGGTGGCTCTGGGGGACCACTCCTGTGTCCTGGTGAGGGTGCGGGGAACCGCCCCGGGCCACTTGGGGGCGAAAAGGGCTTGGCAGATGTGGCTCTTCCTCCTGGTGGCAAAATCGGTGGTCGGCTTCCTCCAGAATCTAAAGAACAAGAGAAAACAGACACCGGCTTGAAAAGTGAGTGGCCCGAAATAAACCAGAGGGCAAGGGTGGGTGCTGGCCCTTTCCCACAAAGCTACTGATTGACGCTAATCTATTAGCTTTCTAACCTTAAACTATTTGATGTATTTGTGTGGGTCTCCTGGAGGCAGAGACATATAGCTCTGTTTATCTTCCAGGTATAGGTTTTACAGCCAGACTTTCAAAAGAATGCACTAAGAGTTCCGGAGAGGTCTCTGACAGCACAGAAGAAGGCGTGCATAGCCTGTAGAGATCTGTGCTAATAGTTTTCATGGCCCTCCACCACTGTCTTTATTCGCCTGGTCCTCGTATGTCTCGGATTTGAAACACAATTTAGTCAGTCATCTTAGGTGAGTGAATGCGGTTACTCCAAAGTAAGTCTCTGTGTGGGAGGGTTTACCTAGTCCCCTTGAGAAAAAAAATGCTCAAGAAGTGTGTGTATGTGTGTGTGTGTGTGTGTGTGTGTGTGTGTGTGTGTGTGTGTTTAAGGGTGGGACTTAGTGCATTAAAAAAAAACTAGGAAGGAAAAACTGAAACCAGTAAGAACTTCATTTGCAAAGAAGTAGGCAACACCCCCACCGCACCCCTCCACACACTTGGATGTAACAATTCTGTGAGGCCTTTGTTCAGCAAGTGTAGTGGCTATTCCGCCAAACTAAATGATTAAGGAAAAACTAAGGGGAAGGAGAAAGGGAATCTAAACAGCCCCTCCCAAGTCTGAAACCCAAAGTAATTCTTTTTTCATTTTTTAAAAGATTCACTTATGTTTATATTATGATTCTGAGTGTTTTCCCCGAATGTTACATATGTGCGTCACATGTTTACAGCGCCCTTGGATCCTCTGGAGTTGGCCTTGTCATGCCATGAAGGTGCTGGGCTCAAACCCAGGTCCTCTGGACGAGCAGCCTGTGCTCTTAACCACTGAGCTGTCTCTCCAGCTCCCTCAAATTCCTGAAAAAATGGTTACCACTGAAACATCTTTCACTTCAATTGTGAATTAAATAATGTACAAATATTTACTGTACACCCATTTTTGTAGATGTTAGAAACAGTTGGATAAGCAAAATACAAAAGTTCTCCCTGTATTTTATATTCTATGGGGAGACAAATGATAAGCTGGTAGAGAGGTTTTTCTAACAGATATTAGGACTAAAGAGGAGTCAAATCAAGAGAGGTCAGGTCTGATGGGGGCTGGAGACTGCCTCTGGGGATAGGCTGTGGGAGCTGAGGCTAACGGGAAGTGGCCAGCTTGGGGAAGATGAGGCAGAGTGAACTTGAGGTAATGAGGGCCCGTGGGCACAAAGGCCCTGACATGGACAGAAGCGTCACACTCCAAACAGAAGCCTGGGTGCCACAGCCCAGGAGGATTGAATCCACATGAAATGGAGCCCCACTGGCCAGGCTACTAAGAGCCTTGTAGGTCAGAAAGAGTTAGATTTTATCTCCCACACAAGAAGCACTTGGATAGGTTTATTCAGTGGAGTCACGTGAACCTGAGATAATCTTTAATTGTGATTTTAGCCTTGTAAAGCTGTCTTTATCTGGACTAGGTGATATAACCTGAGTCACCAGCTTATGCTGTGTCTTCCAAATTCACCTGGAAGCTGTAGTCACCACCTCTCTTAAAACATCGGGACTCTCTTGGTACTGACTTCAACGTCTTCTTCATTTTACTTCTTTTTCTTTGATTTCTTGACCTTTGTTAAAGAACCAAATTCATGCATCTGGCAGCTGCCTAACATCCCTTTGTGTGTTTTATGGAAATAATTTTATATTTGAATACAAGACTGGCAAGAGAGGCCTCTTAGCCAGCCACCCCTGAGGACCAGTGACTTCAACTTCCGGTGAACACAAGAGGTCCGGACTGTTGCATGAGCTCATCTTCAAGCTGAGTGTACAAGGCTCTTTGAAACCTAAGTGAATTCTGTGATGGGCTTGTGTCCCATCCTCAAGCTGTATCATCACGGTCATACCAATACTGCAGTGTCTGAGGTTCAAAATATGACTTTCCAGGATTTCAGACAAGGGATGTCCTATCGGTACTCAGAATACTGGCTTGTGATACCAAATGTCTGCCATGCAAAGCGCCTGCTGCTCTTTTTTGAGGTCTGTAGCTATATTTTCTAGGACATTCTCCATGGTGTATCTGAAAATGACTTACGTGTGTCTGTCTGGCATAGACAGCTACACTCTCAGGATACTGGGTAGAGTCTGGGGGAGGCAGGTCCCATCCCCCACTTCCCTTTTTTTCATTCTCCCGGCTCCAGCTTACCCTTTAGAAAAGCATGGAGGATGGGCTACCCCGAGGATACTGTCCAAATATTTCATAACTCTACAGGACTACTGTATGTAGAGAGGACTGTAGAGTCCCTCATAAAACAGGGTGACATCTTAAACAATGTAAATTTTTTAAAGGGCAGAGCCTCAGGCAGGTCCGCCAAGCCTCCAAACTGCCAAAGTGTCTCTTGTTCTGAACATCAGAGAAAGAATTGCAGATACCATTATCCCTGTTGGCGGTGGACCTCAGCTTCGGCATTCCGGCCTGGAACAGTCCTCCC
>CABHPP010108554.1:17249-36112 GCA_902168425.1 Peromyscus attwateri
TGGCGGTGGACCTCAGCTTCGGCATTCCGGCCTGGAACAGTCCTCCCAATCCGGGGGGTCCACCCCCTCCAAAATTTCCACTGCCACCACCGCCGCCTCCTCCACCACCACCGCCACCTCCACCGCCTCCACCGTAGCCACCACCACCACTGGCACCGGCTCCTTTTGGTTCTGCAGAAGGAAGAAAATACACATGAGAAAACCCAGGGGTATTTACCAGTCCTAGCCCCAGGAAAGCCGTAACCCAGTAATGAAAGAGCAGGCGGGCACTGGGCGTCCACGGGATGATGATTTCTTCACTCAGCCGAGGGATTTTAAGGGGTTGCCTTACCGGCAGAACAGAAGGGGTTTGGGTCCAGTGGTCGAAGAAACAGTAAGAGGTGGTGGTGTGTCTCTATGATCCCCTCACTAGACTGGCTGTCATATTAGTATCTATTTGCTTTATATACTAACATTTAGCAAACAAAATTATCTTCAAAGAGACTCTTAAGAGGAGGGGAGATTAAGCAAGAGAAAACACATGGTAATACTGTGCAATCTTGGGCTTGGGAGGCTGAGAGGCAAGTGAATTTTGAGTTCTAGGCCAGGCTGGTTTATCATGAGGACCAGGCTAGCTAGCCTGGGCTACATAGACTCTGTCTCAAAACAGATAAACAAAACAGGAATATAAGACAAAACAAAACAACAAAACTAATAATGTGATAAAAAAAAAAAAAAGCAAATAGAAAAATACAGGAGAGCCGGGCAGCGGTGGCGCATGCCTTTAATCCCAGCACTTGGGAGGCAGAGACAGGCAGATCTCTGTGAGTTCGAGGCCAGCCTGGTCTACAGAGCGAGTTCCAGGACAGGCTCCAAAGCTACAAAAAACACAAAAACAAACAAACAAAAACAACAAAACAGGAGAAATAACTAAACAAACAAAGAGAAAAAACAAAATAGCTTAATATTCCCTTGAAATGTCCATTATTGAGATATACTTTTGTCAGCATTTTTCTTTTCTCTCTCTCTCTCTCTCTCTCTCTCTCTCTCTCTCTCTCTCTCTCTCCCTCCCTCCCTCCCTCCCTCCTTCCTTCCTTCCTTTCTTTCTTTTGGTTTTTTGAGATAGGATTTCACTGTGTAGCTTTGCACCTTTCCTGGAACTCACTCTGTAGCCCAGGCTGGCCTTGAACTCACAAAGATCCACCTGCCTCTGCCTCCCGAGTGCTGGGATTAAAGGCGTGTGCCACTACCATCTGGCTAGCATTTTTTTTTTCATCTTTATGTTTTTCTTAAAAATTATCAACTCTGGGCCAGTGGCTCTGTGGGTAATGGCCATGGCACCCAAGCCTGATAATCTGAGTTCATTCCCCGGGACCCACATGGTGAAATGGCCTGAGTTTG
Source organism: Peromyscus attwateri (assembly GCA_902168425.1). Taxonomy (NCBI): domain Eukaryota; kingdom Metazoa; phylum Chordata; class Mammalia; order Rodentia; family Cricetidae; genus Peromyscus; species Peromyscus attwateri. The sequence goes on from CABHPP010108554.1 coordinate 18,630, forward strand.
ATCCACCTGTGTCAAGACGGAAGGGCACTCTATAGAGCTGTCCTCTGACTTCCACAAGACTGCCATGCCGCTTGCCTGCCTGCACACCCCCCACAGCCACACACACACATGCACACTCCAGTCACACATACACACACACACACACACACACACGTACACATTCCAGTCACACATAGACACAGACACACACACACCCTCCACAGTCAAATACACACATACATACACATAACCTCACAGCCACGGCCACACACACACACACAACCTCACACAAAAAACGCATTTAGAAAAGTGAAAAATAAGCAAAGAATTGCACTGTATTGTAGAACACGAATGTATTATTTGTTTAACCACCTACTTAACTGATGGCCTTTTAGGTTGATTTAAATATTTTTTTTTAATGTAGAGCCCAAGTGTGAGCTTCAACAATTTAAAATTCTTTGCAAACTGATAAGATTTTGTTTTATTTTGCATTTATTTGCAAAAATGGTGAAAGATTTTCGAAACAGGAAACCAACAGGAGGAAGAGGGGGAGAAGAGGTGGCTTCCACCTGTCCGACTTCTGTGTAATTCCTACCACCCCACATTAACAACCCTACCCTGCAGAAGATTAGAGCCCTGCCAGTTACATTTGTCCAAAGAAACACAAATTGTCGCACTCCACTGGAGGAAGTCGATGCTCACTCACATTCAATATGTCTGTACATGTGGCACTCTGGTTTTCCTTTGAACAAATAACATCATACAGTGAATTAATGAGTTAAATAAGAAATGCTGGCATATTCATTTTCTATCTCTGGGAGACATAGTTTTTGGTTTTTTTTTTTTTAAATTCATCTTTTTAGTAACTTACGTACAGATGTGTGTGTTTAAGGTTAAACACCGATGAAAGCCCTATTTCCCTACCCACACCTGGTCCTGGAGAAGTACCACACTGCTGAGATCTACACATTAACTGGCAGTAACCCACACGTAGGTAGGTAATATTTACATTTTACATCTGGAAACAAAGCAAAATTTAGATTGGGGGTGGGCGGATTTGCAGTTGTGTGTGTGTGTGTTGAGACAGAGTCTCACTGGGTAGCCCTGGCTGGCCTGAAACTCACTGTGTTAGCTATGCTGGCCTTGATCTCACAGATCCACCTGCCTCTGCCTCTTGAGTGGTGGGTCAAGGTGTGCACCGTCACGCTGTGCTAAAGGTTTGTAGTTTTTATGATATGGGTTACATATGCTTCTTCTTAGGGTTCTTCCAAGGACATTGTGTGTGTGTGTGTGTGTGTGTGTGTGTACTTTAAAATTTTGAAAAGGGCATTTTCTTATTACATTTCATACTTAGTTATTATTGGCACCAAGAAATTTCATTTGGTTTAGCTACTTTGCTGTATATTTTAAGTTAAAAATTTCAAAAACATTGATGACCTTTTATTTTCTAGTAGGCATACAGTCTTCAAATGAAAATGGTTTTCTCCTCTCTAAGAAGTGTGACCCTTCTTTCTGTTTTATGTAAATAATTACATTGATGGCTGAACCTTCTAAACACTGTGGATTATCAATGTTGCTATGGTAACCATGTTCTGATTTTAATGAGACCACTCCCGTTCTGAAGCTAAATAGTAACTATTAGATTACCAGAGGGTTTTTTCTGTTTGTCTGTTTGGTTTTTGTTTTTGTTTTTTAAATATTTACTGTTAAGAAGGATTCTTCTATATTAGGCTTAAAGACTTATAATAATATGGAATCTTATCCAATACCTATTGAACATTTCCTGAGTGGATTAAATGGTTCTTATTATTTGATATGAAGAATAGATTTTAAATCTAGTACTGAAAAATGGGATTATCTTTGGTCTTGGTGAATCACTCTTCCTAGTTTTTTTGCTTTGTGTTTTCTTATTCATGATAAGCGGTGCATGTCAGTTTTTTATTTCTGGAACTCCTGTGCTGACCGTTGGCTTGGGTGGCTGTCCTGTGCTTGATAGGGCGTTCACAGCACCTCTGACCTCTCCCCACTCAGCCTCCCATCCCTACCCAGGTAGAGATGGCTAAGGATGTCCTCCAAGGTTAGCAGGCAACTAACTCAGTGGTGGAGCACTTGCCCAATGCTCTTGGCCATGACGTCTGTCCCCACGACAAAATGAAAACGAGAAAAAAGAAAGAAAACAGTCACAAGAATGTCTGGAGACATATCACCACAGATCCTCCGGAAGCAGGATTACCTCCTGATGAGAACCACCAGCCTGCAGACCTCCTGTGTGCACAGCCTTCGCTCCATTTTGTGGCAGCTCGACAACAGTTTCATGACACCTACCAGAGAGCTTTCTGTGGCTTCCTGCTTGGGAATGACTTACATAGCATTTGACTATTAAGCTGTTTCTGGAAATTTGAAACCCAGAACTTACTAATAAAAACCATTTGATTCTACAGTTTTTCAGAGAGAAAAAAATCTTAGAAAGTTTTCATCGTTTACGCAGGCTTCCTGAGTAAAGTTTGGTAAATTAATGATTTCTTAGGAAATTAATTTTTTCAAGATTTTTTTTAAAGATTTATTTATTTATTATGTATACAGTGTTCTGTTTGCATGTATCCCTGCAGGCCAGAAGAGGGAGCCAGATCTCATCACAGGTGGTTGTGAGCCACCATGTGGGTGCTGGGAATTGAACTCAGGACCTCTGGAAGAGCAGCCAGTGTTCTTAACCTCTAAGCCATCTCTCCAACCCCTCTTCAAGATTTTAAAACAAGCTGAGCATCATGAAACACACCATCACTCACAAAGGAAGTATCTGAAGTTATTTCAGCATGTAACTTCATTATTCATTCCTTAATTTCAGAAAATCTGTTTCAGATCTTTATTGACTTTATTGATTTCACTGTATTTATCAATATGTTTTTCTAAGTTAGTCACAAGCTCTCCATCTTTCCTAGGTGTACAGCTCTCTGCTGAAGACAGAATCTGATAATGAACTGACAGGACTACTTTACCCAGCAGGCTAAACCCAACTACAGCAACAATTTCTAGAGTGTTTGCTTGCTTTAGAATAAGTTTAAAATTTTACTAATTTTAACTACCAATAACATAACAGTGTCCTTGTCATTCAAATATTATTCATCACTGAATAATACATCTCACAACACCACAGATACACACAGGACACACTGAAACGGTATTGTAAACCGAAAGTATGCTGTACTGTAAGATCCTGTCTATCTGGAGCTCTACCCATCATTCATATAGGGCTAGGGTCTGGGTATCATTTATGTGTATCGCTCAAGGCTCACATGTGGGAAACCTAGTCCTCAGTGTGTTCATGAGAGAGGAAGTGTGACCAGTAGGAAATAGGGGCTGGTGGGACATAATTAGGCCATTTGTGCATGGGGGTGGATGGGTGAGGGGTGGGGTGAGGGGGGTAGAAGGGGGGTGGGGGGGTGGGGGTAGGGGGTTACTTGTTATTGCCCTCAGAAGGAACTAATGTGGTTTCACAGGACTCTGGAAATTCTGAAAGGGTTTATTATAAAACAGCAAGACTGGCTGTTCCCATCTCTGGTTTTCCATCTTGCTTTATGCCAACACCGTACTCTTAAACCTCTAAACTCCTTTTCCTTATAAAGTGCCTGGTATCAGGTATTTTACTACAGTAACAGAAAGTGGACTAATACAGAAAAGTGAAATTGAGGACAGCTGACTGGTTCCAGGCCATTTGGTGCCAAGGGCAGGACAGGGCCGAATTAAGATGCTATCATGATATAGAGCCCAGGGAGGTTTTGCAAACAAATACAAAACCATGGAAGACTTTGGTTATTTGCAAAGAGCCGGGGCAGCAGTACGGGTATCCAGCTAAGTGCAGGACAATGAAGGCATACATCGGACTACAGCTGTCAGGTGCACATCCTCAGCACCACTGAGCTGGAGAGGAAAAGGCTAATGCTATTTCCGTACAGTGGAAGACATGGACCTTGAAGACTGGGAGGAGTTTCCATTAGGAGTCAGGAATAGGCCCAGGCTGTCCAGTTTCCTTCAGAGTTGGCAAGAAACTCACACCTACTCTTCAAGTTCCGGACTCTTAGAGGAGAGAGCTGGTGTCCTCTGTCCTAGAGTCATTACTTCTCTAGCTGCATGCTACAGACCACAACTCAGATGGACCAAAGCTTCCCAGCTAAGCTGTGCTGGGCTCCCAGACACGAACACTGTGGGGCGTTTAGAGACGGACTGTTAGTCAAATGCTGAAAACCCACAGTGCCTTTCTGAATGCCGTGCATTGAACAAAGTCCTGTTCAAAGTCTTTATTTTCCTCCTTTCCATTTTCCTCCCTTTTTCTTCCAACTCTGACCACCCCCACCCCACACACACACACCACCACACACACACTTCTTCCTTTCCTATCCGTTAGTTCCTTTCCCCAGGGATTCCCTACCTACCTCTGTCCCTCCTAAACCCTGCATCCTTAGTCACCTGCCTGCAAAGCTGTACTTGGTGACTGCCAGTTCTGTCCGTTTCTAAATGAGATCTGAGGCTATGATAAATTCTGGGGCTATGGAAAGGACAGCGTCAAGACCTCAATCCAGTCAGGGACGGTTCTCAGTCCATTGTAAACGCCAATTCGGAGGCTTACATTGTGCGTCTTTGTTTGTTTATATAAACCCTGTTTTACTGCAGAAGACTTCTTGGACTCAGACGTACAGATAAGCAAGTTGTGATCTCATTTCCTCTCTCCAACCTCCTGGGAATCACATCTTTCTCTAGAGTTCCACTCTGCAGACAACAGAGCACTAGACAAGCATTATCTCATTTGCAGCTCACAACAGACTCACGTGGTCTGTAACGAGGCACCATCTCCACTTTACAAATGAAGACATTAAGGCTGGAAGTTGTGGCCTGATGGCCGTGCAGGGCCCTGACTCCTGATTCGAAGGCCATGGCACTTTCCATGTCTCATGCCTCCTTGTCATCTGTGACGCCAGGAGCAATGGGTTAATCTCCAGAAAGCGCTATGAATAATTCAGAGAATCGCCGCTGTGTGTTTCTTGGACAAAGAATTATTATGCTGGCTTCCTGGAGCATTAGAGGGGGCTCAAGCCAAAGCTGTGGCTACAATGACTAACACAGGCCTGTCTTTTGCTAGCTCTGCAGCTGTTGTTAGCCTGAGGGGGAGGGGAGACGGCGAGGGTTTGGTGAGAGGGGTAAGTTGACCATTAGGCTGTAAACCAGTCAGCACTGTGGAAAAGAGATTTTACTTACTGTCCAATATTGGCGCGCTTCTGTCATTGGTGACCGTCTTCTTCAGTCTCTTCCCTTTGCTGATGTCGGAGAGAAGAGCATTCCTCCCAGCCTGCTCTGTCTTATTCAAGGTCGGTTTCTCGGTATTGGCCTGAAAGGTAACCACACAAGCTCATCCGCCACCCTTGGGGTAAAATCATGCACTGTGGTTTTAAGAGTCTCGGCTGTAAACTCTGTGTGAGTTTTGAATTCCATGCCATTCTTTTTAAGACTAGCTATCTGGGAGCAGATACAGCAACAGAACACAGGAAGAATAAGTCTGTGATAAAAATTTCCATTTTCAGACCATAATCTTCCCATAAACAGACAGGGTGTGCTGGCCCCCTCACATGACTCTGCTGTCTGCCACTGGCTCTCTTCTGAGGCTGTGTCCCGAAGGACAGAAGGCCTCTCCCATCGTTCAGCACTTACCTGCTGCAAGGAATTGCCAGACTCTGTCAGACCAGGGTAGGTTTTAAAACTCACTAAACTTTTAGGAAACATCTCCCTCTGAATACATTGACAAAAGTGATTTCCTCTTTTAATTTGTCAGATTTATTATGGCATAATTTCCATTATAGTGACTCCCTCCTGTCAGCTCAGAGTACTATTAGTTTTGACAAACATACAGTCAAGATATGGAATAGAATATTTTTCCTTACCCCACAATTCCCTCATATTCTTTTGACTGTAAGATGTTCTGATGTTTAATTCCTTTGAAAGCTTAGCTCAGAGAAAGTACATCACTACTTAAAAATGTTTGGGCATTTCTTAAAATCTTAGAGTTCCCCGTCACTGGGAAACCGAGACCTCGACCGCTTACAGTTACTTTAGGAATGTGGACACTCGGGGTCTAACACACAGATGTGAAACTAAGCATTTCTCACATGTGGACACTGACTGGCTCTTGCTCCTCCCAGGGAAAGTGCGGCTGCCTCAAAGCCAGAGCTCCTCCCAGCAGGCCCAGCGTCCTCCAGGGCCGGCCCCACCCTTCTGAAAGGGTGAGATCCCAGAGAAGCATGAGAAGCTGGAGAAACACAGGGCTTGATGCCTCCCTCAGGCTTTCGCTGTCAGAGTGGAGGGCGGAAGGGCCGCTCGGCTACTGGGAATCACTGGACAGACACCACGTCGCAAACGCAGGGACAGGGTGAGATAGCCCTTGGTTGTGATGGTAACAGCTAAGCACTTTCGGTGTCCTGCATTTCACTTTAACTTCGGTCTTCGTCCACCCCGGGTGCTACTTCCACTTTACAGACAAGTGTGCACACAAGCCCAAAGCAGAAACACCAATGAAAACACGTAGTGCAAGTAAGTTAAATCTCCCCCACCCCCACCCCCGTGGCAGAGGCGAAGAGGAGGAGCTGAGATCCGAACACTGGCTGTAAGACTCCAGGGCCTTCCCTAGAATCTGAAGGAAGGGTAAATGTGGGCTCCCAAATGTTCCTTCTTCATCAGCCCTCAACACCTCCCCTCTCCCGCCCCCTGCACCCCTCCCAAGCAGCCTGCTGGGAGCTTCCCACTGTCCTTCCAGATACATTCTTCACAGAGGTAACTTGGTTTCGCTAGTGATTTTATTCTCACTTACACCTGAAACACCATGGAGGGACCACCTGGTCCCTTCATTTTAAGAATGAAAATCAGCTCGGGCCCAGAGATTAACTGATGTGTCAACAGCCTTCAACAGTGGCTTCCTGCTCAACTTGAAGATTTCTTGTCGCCTGACCTCCTTGGATGCCAGCCTCTCTTATGTGGCTGACCAGGACCCTTAACTGCATTGCTCAGCTGGGTCAGTGTCCCCTGATGGCCACCAATCCACCTTTCCTTCTGCCTGGATCTTGTTAGTTCTGTGTTTGCATCCCTGGTTGGTCTCTAATCAATCTCCTGCCTCAATCTCTGGAGTTTGGACCACATCTACCTTCAAACTAATCCTTTAGGGTCAACATTCATGGATTTCAAAATCTCCTCATGCTGTGTTACTTATTTAATATTTTCCTTAAATTCATTCACTATATTATTTTCTGTACTGTTTTTTTAATGAACACTTTCTTTTCAATGAAATCACTGGCTTTTAAATCAGCCCCTGGCTTTGCTGTGCCAATCATAAATTTTTAGAACACATATTAAAATAAATATATCAGCATTAACATTCTAAAACTGAACCCATGTGCCAATTACTAATGACAGGCAACTCACATTTTGGGAGAAATACAGATAAACTAATCTTACCACATTAGTCAGCTAAGGGTGTTTTCTAATTAATCCACACAAGAGCTGCTTAAAATTTCATGGACTGACACTCATATAAAAAGAAAAATAAATGATTATAAAAACAAACTGGTTAAAAAGATGCATAAACCCTACCTTAGAATAAACTTAATTCCTATCAAATTGCTATAAATATTTCTAAATGCTTAAACACAATTTCTGCCTTTTTGCCCTAAGCGACTCTCTCAGGAAGCTGAGGGATCAATTGTTAGTGGGCTGGAGACTCAGAAACCGTTATAGAAATGTGTCCCATGGGAACCTGGAGCAAGGGACTTTTTCTCCCCAAGCCTCAGTTTCCCCATATAAGAAATAAAGGCATGGGTCATCAGTGTGCGGCTCCCAAGCAGCAAGGCTCCCATGGTGGCGGGGGCTTTGGGATGAAGTGTATCTTGGGGTCTTCCTGAAAGAGGACGCACTAAATTCCACGACAGGCTCATCAAAGGACCAGGAGTCCAGCGACGACATTCTTTTGGGAAGGAATCATCCAGACACAGGACAGGTTAAGTAAAGGTGGTGGTGGTGGTGGTGGGAACAGCTCTGTTGAGAACAGAGTGTGAAGAAAGGGCAGACGATGGAGAAGAAGAAAGGAGTGAGACCGGAAGACGTGGACACATTGCAGAGAGCCCTCACTTTCTGGATCTGCACACTCAGAAGTGACTGGCAAGGCAGAGTTTATCTGAATGGAGAAACAGCGCATACTGCTTCAGAGCCATCCTGAAAAGCCTTATTTTAAACTATCCCATGTGCCTTGGTGTGCCTGGTAGAGGAAGCCCAATGATCCATACTCCAGGCTCCCCAGCCTGCATCCCAGGAGACCTTGACCAAACATATCCTTTGTGTTGCCTGGCTTCGAGAGGTCTCAACTAGGTTCTAACCTCAGAAAAGACTAGGCCCTGGCAAAGCCTTCTATAGTAGACGTATGCCAGGAAGCCGATGCACTTACGGCACAACTACATGCCAGGGTTTGACTTTGGTCTTTTTCATGCACAGAGCAAAGGGGGAAAGCCACTGTGCTGGCACGCTCCATAAATAATCCCAGCTCTTGGGAGGTGACAACAGGCGTCGCAGACCAGCTTGGACTATTCAGCAAGGCCCTTTCTAAGGATTCCCCACCCCCCTTTTTTTTAAGAAGAAGTGAATACAGCAAAGGTACTTACAAGAGCAAATGTTGGTGGTGGTGGCGGTGCTGGCGGGGGAGGGACGGGCATCTTGGACAGTTAAAATTTCAACAATCTTGTGGACAAATCTGCAGAAACAAAACACATCGGTGCGTTAGACCATTCAATAATGTCTGTGTGAACCTCCCTCCTATTCTGCCGCATGACGCAGGCCACCTTTCCGAAGGGGATGGGATGCGCTAGTCCTCCCTCATCGCTCAAGTAGGACTGTCTAGGGGGACCGTGGTGGGGGAGGAGGTGTGGAGGGAGGGGCAGGGGCACTGAAAGTCATACCCAGTCCCACGACTGTCCGGCACTGCAGGCCACAGTGGAACAGGGCGGCTCCAAGTCTGTGCCTGCAGAAGCAGGAAGGTTTTCTGGAAGCTACTGAAAATGAATCCCAGTCTGGTCAAACACATTTCAAGGAGCCCATCCTCTCTCTCACTCATTTGCATAAAATATTTCCTGCTCTCCCACCTTCCAGCTCCCCTTGAATCAGGTCCAACATTTCAGTAAAATCCCTAGGTGGTTGCCCGGTGGTGGTGGTGGTGGCGGCGGCGGCGGAGCACGTCTTTAATCCCAGCACTCAGAAGGCAGAGGCAGGTGGATCTCTGTGAGTTTGAGGCCAGCCTGGTCTACAGAGAGAGTTCCAGGACAGGCAGGGCTAAATAGAGAAACCCTGTCTCGAAAAATAAAAAACAAAAAAATCCCTAGATGGGTCAAAAGCATTAAAATTGAAGAATCTTTATTACACAGTTTGTGCTTTAAGCCAATGAGCAGCCTGGGACACCAGCCACCTGAGTTCTATACAACATATGCCCAAATTCCAAACACAGGAATTATTTGCCTTTATTCTCAATAGTTTCCCCCAAGTGCAGAAAACAATTTCTTAGAGCTTAAATATTAATTTAGCTCAACCACTAAAAAGTTGATGTGGAAAATTTACGCCTTGAAACAAGCCATCCATTGAAATACTGTGGACAGCTTGCTTCCTGTGAACAACATTGCTAGATTCCTCACACCTGCTCCTAAACAAGACTGAAGACATCTGGGACTCATTCCCTTCAAAGGGAGCTAACGATGAAATGGAACTTAGCCCAGTGTGGTGGGGCACCCCTGCAATCCAAGTACTGTGGAGGCAGAAGCAGGAGAACCATGGCAAGTCTGAAGCCTACACAGTGAATCTGGTCTACACAGCAAGCTCCCCCGCTACCCCGTTAGCCAGAGCTGCAGAGAGACCCTGTGGGGAGCAGGGTGGCGAGTGTATTTTCCAGGTTATTTACTCAGTTACTACCTTCAACAACACTGCAAGCTAGCTCAGCTGCGTTCATCTTATAGCCAGGAATTCCAAGACCTAGAAAAACTGAGTCCCTCACTAGAAATCCCCAAGTTCGTTCATTAGAATCATGTCCTTTTGGTCTCTGCTCTCCCCCTGGGCTACACTGCCCTGCTCCCTGATCTCCCCCTGGGTTACACTGCCCTGCTCCCTGATCTCCCCACTGGGTTACACTGCCCTGCTCCCTGATCTCCCCACTGGGCTACACTGCCCTGTTCCCTGCCATCTGAAGCAGTTTTTTGGTAAAGCTTGTTTGTTACCTAGGCTGGAATCCTTTGATGTAAGCAACTGTCCTAGACTAGGACATCTCTGCGGCTCCAGATGAACTATCCCCACGCTCACCTCACTGCTAAAAGGCTGCTGCCATGTACTTTTGCTCTTTAGCTGACTAGCGTCTAAGCATGGTCTGGACCCTTCCAGGCTGAGTCTTAAGGGAGCTTTTTTCAAATCTCAGAAATCCCAGATGCCAGTCTTGGCACATCACTCACCACATGGATCAAAGAAGACCAATTTTGCGTCTCCCCAGGCTGGGCTCACTGCCAGGCCCACATCTTGGCTGTCTTCTTACCAGACTATGGACTCCACCAGGTCTCCCCAGTGACATAAAGTAAGGAGCGGGGATTACATAAGCAGACCCAGTGCTTGTCACTGGAAAGGCTCACAGTACACCTAGTGTGCCATGAGGCTTGGGCAAAGAATGTGTGTATCTCAGAGGGGCTTGCTAGTGTTACCCGCTGAGACGTTTTATGGCAGCCTGGGACTTCCTGAGTGAATTAAAACCCCAAGACCTTGAAAAGCAGGGCTTTCCAGTGTCTTCTACAGCCTACATCAGTCAGAGTTGGCCTTCCTGGAGGACCCTGGCACCAGGGCACAGACCCTAAGGGACCAGCATTCCTGTCTGGATCATCACACCCACAGGGTCCACAGATGGAATCAGGCACTTGTGAATTTGGGTGACCCAAACCAAGTGAATATTTTGGAAGTACAATGCCATGGTTCAATGCTGCACTGGACAGCACATCCTGATCCTAGAGCACCTGGGTATCTCACAGCTGGGACCCATTTGTTAACCATGCAGTGCTGGTTATGAAGAATACCATGAATGAAAGAATTGCTAGCCCACTCCCTTTTCTAGAGAGGCTCAACCACAGATTTGCCCCAGGAAGCTCACAACTTCTCCAATACTCTAGGAAGACAGAATTATCCCGGAACATAAAATGACTGATTTTGAATGAATGAATGAGAGAATTTGCTGGTCATTGAAATAAGCTGCTTCTTAGTCTAAAGCTAATTAAGAATTCACTCTGTAGTTGACTCTATGAGGCCCACACCACTAAATAATCTGAAGGGAGGATTTCCAATAAACTCACTGGGAGCACCACAGTCGTTGGAAGGGGGCGTTCTAACCCTGGGGGTGGGGGTGGGGTTCCATTAGAGAAGACCAGAAGTGGCTTTATCCAGTTGTGTTTTTTTTTTTTTCTACTGCTGGGGGCTGTTTGAAAACTCAGAGCATCTTGCTCTGTAAACATTGCCAGAAGTTGCCCTTAAACACTATGCCACATAAAATGGAACAGAGGAAAGTAGCCCTTCCGCCACAAAAGGGTTCAAATAGCTGGGTGCTTTGTGTGCCCTGTGTGTGGGAGGATGGGGGAGGGTATCTGGGAAACAAGGCAACGGACCTGAAGGTCCAACTGCTCTCTTGCCCTCGGTATTTTTTACATTCTTTCTATAATTTAAGTCCAATAACAGTTTATATATAGCGCCCTTAATTTATTTCCATGATTGCTTGTGTGCTCCTGGCTCCCCCCTTCCAACTTAGTTTTGTTATTTTTCTCCCCTGATTCCAAGGGGCAACATTGTGGAAAATAGGCAACCCAGAAATACACCAAAAGTTCTGTTTGTCCTCAGAAAAAAGCATTCAGTAATAATTAACTTTTAGATTAAGACGGAGCTGGGGTAAATTAACACCCAGAAATGGTTCTTATGTTGATGTATATCCTCCTAGCCTATAAATACATGTATGTATGTATGCCTGGGCATCTACCCACCCCTCTCTCAGGCTGGGGAAATGTGTTCTCTCTCTCTCTCTCTCCCTCTCTCCCCCTCTCTCTCCCTCCCTTCCTCTCCCCCCATGTTTGGTCAAGATATTAACACAAGAAGTTTTAGAATACATATAACTCACTAATGTTTAAATAAGTCAGAGGTCTTAAATTTGCATTGTTATTACAACCATAAAAATAAATAAATGTAAGGGCATTCACTCCAGAAGCCATGGATCTATTCAAAGGCACATAAACTTATTGAGTAATATGAAATTGCAGCTAAAATCATGAATTTTTTAAAAGCTCAGAGTTTTGAGATTCCTACTGGAAAAATTCTTCTTAATTTTATCCTTTAGAGACTCCACAATGCAAACTGAGTTGGATGTCTGTAAGACCTGAAAACCATGAAAACTAATTAAGGTGAATTTGGCTTTGTTCTTCAACTTCCTGTAAAAGGGCTCCACGGGAAAACTGATGCTCACAGTAAACCACAGTCATCCTGTTTCTTTAACACAATCTTTTCACAGGTGCCGTTGCCTGTAGTTTCTATTTTATGACACCAGTTGCTAGGCAACATCTGCTCTTCCCCTCCCATCCCCCCCAACACACACTCGGCATCCTCTATGGCCATTTTAGAGACTTAAAACCCGTGTAGACAGGCCTGTCGCTATTACTGTTGGTTACTTCACCCCTCCTGAACTGAAGGTTTGCCCCTAATTGTGTCCAGTGTGGAACCCACAAGGGCTGCGCCCAGAATCCTGCACGGTCCCCTGCACTTGTTCTCTGCTCAGCTGCTCATCTGAAACAAGAGCTTCAGTGATGTCTGGGGCTGTTTTCTTTCTCATGGTAGCCGGTCGTGCCGGCTGCACTTGGAAGGCCCCTGCTAACTCAGACACGCTTCATTCACAGTTCTAGATAAAGAGGTGGTTTAGAGCTGAGGCTACCGGGTGCTGGTAGGGTGCTTGCCAGCATGTGGCCCCGGAAGCACTCTCCAGAGAACATGGAGACAACTGACCTGGGACACAGACTCACAATTTCACTCCAATAGTGACTGCAGGAGAAACAGGTTACCATGAAGTTTACATTTTAATCCACTATGCTACATATCTAAAAATTAACAGAAATTATAGGCATCCCAAACCCTTCTAAAAGTAAGACCATGATGTTTAGCTGGTGACTCAGCTACCTCTGATTTAACTTACAGGATAAGGGCTAGGAATCTTTACTTCATACGTATAAGTGAAACTGATTTTCTTCCCACGTCTTCCATCCTTTACTAGCGCCTTCTTTAAGGGACTCAAATCTCAAAGCTGAAGTTTCCCTAAATCCTCAGCACCATATTTAGTATTCCCAAGAGGATTAATCTCTGCCTCCAACCTGCAGTACACACACACACACACACACACACACACACACACACACACACACAGCACTCAGGTCAACATAGCCTTGTAATATGTGCTGAAATGTCACCAGATTTATTTCTAAAAAGGTCAAAATACTTAGAAAGGAAAATATTTTACTTGTGATTAATCATTTGAAGCATATTTAATGTTGCTATGATAATTAAAACAAAACATGTTGTAACCCCTGATTCTCAGGACCTGGAAACCAACTGTACAACTTATCACAGTGAGTCCCGGCTGTGCAGGTGGAAAACGCTCGTGGAATCCAGAAAATTTCCTCCACACTTAGCAGTCAGGTGGCCCTGGGCAAACGACTTAGCCTGCCTAAGTCCAGTTTCCACTGTGGATGGACATAATGGTACCTACTTAATTAGGGTTATTTATGAGTTAAATGAGGCAGGGCTTAATTAGCCATTTGTTAAAAGTTAAAAATGAATAATAAAGGAAAAGCAAAAGTAAAGGACAAATCATACACTAAGTGACGAGTGAGAGTGAAACCTTAGCCCCCATGTGCACACCCATGTGCACACCCATGCCACCACTGAATCACAAAGGAGATGAAGAGACACATGCATAAGTCAGTCTTGGGGGCTGGAGAGATAGCTCAGTGGTTAAGATGTCTTATTGCTCTTCCACAGGACCTGAGTTCAGTTCCCAGCACCCATATCACAGCTGCTCGTAACTCCAGTTCCAGGGGATCCTATTCTCTTGCCTCGGCAGGCACCTGCACACATGTGATGCACATAAATCGCAAAGACACACAAATAAAGAAAAATAAAGCACATTTTATATTTCCCAGAAAAAATATCCTTATTAAGGTATTTCTTATTCTAGTTTTTGTTTCAGTTTTACTTTTTAGAACTTAGGGTCACAAAATACAGATATATTTGTGGCAGTCCAAAGTAAATGTAAATGTTCTTTTCAATACGGGGCACATACCTAAAAAAATTGATAAGAAAAAAAATAGAGCCAATCCTTAAGGGATTAATGTATCAAAATTTAAAGAGGAATTTTACACTTCCAACAGAAGTTTAAAGAAACTTCTAACACAAATGATGTCTTCAGTAAAACGTTACCCAGACCTCAAGGGTCTGGAACGTAGTAGCTCACCTCTTCTAACATGTTGAGCATAGGTCTGGGGGAGCTCCAGCTTACAGGCCAGAGCTAGAATCTGATTTCCTCAACAGAGTGAGATTACTGCTGGCACCAGGGACCACACGTCACCACAGTTCTTCCAGGCTGTGTCCCCTCCACAGTTTAAATGGAGGCATTGGAGAGCTGGGCAAGTAACCCCAGATAAACTTTGCAAAGGGCATCAGAAAAGCCACCTGTGGTTTAGACAAGTCATTTAATCTCTTTAGACCTATGAAAAAAGAGTTTTGACTAGATCAGAAGCAACAAAATGCTGTGTGCGAGGCTAATACGTAACACTGAGAAGACCAAAACACTCTACGACCCACTCTCAGGTGAACCCAAGGCCATAAACCTTCCCTTGTTCCTCTTCCTCCTTCTCTTCCTCCTCCTTCTCTTCCTCCTCCTCCTGCTCCTCCTCCTCTTCCTCCTCCTCCTCTTCCTCCTCCTTCTCTTCCTCCTCCTCCTCCTCCTCCTCTTCCTTTTCCTCCTCCTCCTCTCTCTCCCTCCTCCCCCTCCACCTCTTGGTCTAATCCACCCCAACCCCCACTCTACCAGACAGTCTACACGTAGCCCTCTACTTTCGGAACTAGAATTCCTCTGTAGCCTTCATTTACACTTGTATTTCTACAAACAGCTACACATTAAATTAGTGAAGAAAACTCTTGTGCCTACTGACTAAAGTTGTCTGCACCCTCCTTAGTTTTAAAAGTCACTCTATAGTTCTGCAAAGGAAAAAGGAACATAAATTGCTTTTTTTCAAACACAGCCTAGAGGATTCTTTTTGATAGAAAACATTTCCTTAATCCTGCTCCATTGGTCTCTGTGTGCACAGCTTTAAAATTTAGAGTTACATTTTACAGTTGACATAATTTAATATTAACCATATTAAAATTAATTACGACAAATGGTGCTGAGTCTGATTACCATCAGTAGTTGCCTCTGTGCTGTTCTGGTGTGGACTGAATTATTCTAAGAGACAAAATAGGATGTTCCTAACAATGCCTGAGCCTGGAACACACACATCTGCGGCAGCCCAACAGCATCCATCAGCCTCAGCAGGTCCAGAGCGGGTGCCTTGTTCTGAAACTGACAGTGACTAGCTTATACTTCAGAACATCCTGTGGCAGGTCTAACTGAAGACTCAGAGGCAGTTCTCTGGAGCTGATTTGACTTTACACAGCAGACGTATGTTAACTGACATAAGCCCCCATTTCATGGGAAAATGGGAAAGAAATTAATGTGGATCCAAATTTGCCCAACTGTCAGGGAAAAAGTCTATAGAAAAACCTCACTTCCATCTTGGCTCCGAACACGTTCCGAAGCACTCACAATCACCATAGCAGGCGGCAGGAATAAACCACAGGGTTTATTGTGGTTTATTCCTTTGTTTTCTACAGAACAATTCAACAGCTCTATCTCGACATACTACGGCCCATTAAACCCCATTTAGTTCTTCCCTTTTGCTGATAAAGGAAGGAAATTTAGTTTGAATACAGTTTTTCTTACCGTTAAAAAGGCAGGCATGATCAGGGACTCAGGCAGATAGAGAGCAAGCAAGACATGAGCCATAACAGAAAACGGTCCCTTAAAATGGCATCATCTTCTCACACAAGCGAGGGGCTGTTTCTGGGCAGCCATTTTGGACAAGTTCTGGCCTCCTGTTCAGGGTGACACACTGAGTCAGAGAGGCAGGCAGCTTTCTGTGGTATTCACTTCCTGCCTGATTAATTTCTCATTTGGTCCTTCCTCCTTTGCTATAGAAAAAGAAACTAGATTGGTTTTACTTAAGAAGCAAAGAAAAAAAACCCAAATTAAAAAGTTTCTCCTTCCTTCAGGATAGAATGTAACCACTGGATGCCCCGAGTTGGTCTCTGTACCTCTCTCCAGTTAACAACCTTTTTTTTTTTTTTTTTCCCCTCGACACCACTACAAAAATAATTACTCCTGGAACTTGAGATTCCTTCAAAAGAATTCAATTTGAAAGCACAACTCTCAATTCTGACTATTTCATTTAGCAATATTGAGAAGAGTCACTCGAGAAATAAAAGCCCTTGAGTGCACTGAGAATTAGTCTAAGTGAGCCTTCCTCATTTGCAGAGAACATTCAAGTGTGTGGGGAGAAAGTCAGGATGCAGGTGAGGCGTGCAGGTTGGGCACATCACAGCTAGCAAGCTTGGAAATGCCACTAGGGACTAAGTCAGGCTAAAAGACACACAGGGCAGGCTGCAGACGCACCACCTTCTAGACCAAATGTGTTGTTTCTCCTCTCCAGACTCACAGGGCAACGACCAACTCTTTAAGAAGGTCTTGGACAGAAGCACACAGAAAGTAGGGGCAGAGGAGGGATTTAGATTTCTACTGAGGTGTATGGCAAGGGAATAGAGCCCCTATTTCGCAGCCTTGGGTTGTGTATAGAGTAGCATAAAATATTCATACATTTCTCTTGACACATCTGGGCAACTCATATTCATTTTTGCAACACATACCTCATGACTGAGAAAAAGGCTTCAGTTGAAAGAATGAAAAACAGTGGCATATTTCAGAAATTTCATTGTGAACCCTGCCTGTGGGGTCCTGATTCAGACTGCCCAGAGACTACAAGTTACCCGACATTCCCTTACCTAGGCAAGTGTCTGATAAGAAAGCATAGGAGTGGTTTCCATGAAGACTGGGGAGGAGAGGCCTGTAGGATGCGGTAGGACCAGGAATATTAAACTTCCTCTGGTGCTTAGGATGGCGCCATCTCAACACCAGAAGTACAGATATTGGAGTGCTGGACAGAGGAGCCCTAAGTTTGAAAGGTAGTAACCTCAGATTTCCTGAGATCTGAGTTGAACTAAATAAGCAGTTCACGACTTTAGGCCCTGGGCACAATTCCTAGAAGTGGACATGGAAG
>CABHPP010108555.1:5000-13331 GCA_902168425.1 Peromyscus attwateri
CATCTAGTCCATTACTGCATGTTGTGGAAACCCTGGCCATGAAAAAAGAATTTATTAGTCCCTCTCTAATCAGGTGGCCTAGGGCTTTGATTTGATTAATAGAACACAGACAAAAGTAATCGTGTTGAGCTTCCAGAGGGCTTGCCTAATTCTTTCTTTCCTTCCTTCCCTCTTTCTTCTCCCTCCCTCTCCCCTTCCCTTTTTCCCTTCCTCTATCCTCCCTCCCTTCCCCCTCCTTTCTTTCCCTCCCTCTCTCCCCCTCCCTTCTTTCCCCCTCCTTTATTCCTCCCTCCCTCCCCCTACATCCCTCCCTCCCTCCCTTCCTCTTCTAAGATGCTTATGTTGGCTGTGAGGAGCACCTGTGATGTACTGAGTCTGCTAATTATCTTTCCCCATTTCCGTTAGCCCCTTTCAAGTCCATTCCTTTTGTCTGTCTTCCTCGTGTTATCTGAATATTGAAATTGTCTTTTTTCCATATCCTCTGATTTTCTTTTACATCAAAGAATCACTAGTGTGATTTTGTTTTCAAAGCTGAGAAAGAATTTATGGAAGGAATGAGACTAAGCAAATGATACCAAAACATTCAAATACACTCTTTGAAATATTTAAGGATAAGAACAGAAGGTGCCGACATGCAGCCCTGGAAAGGGGCTTCTCTTGTTTTACCTGGAAATGAGTTCTCAGACTGTTCACTTGAATTTATGTATTATCTATGTGAATCCAGCTAGGTTCCTGTATGATGAACTTTTATCCTTGGCATCATCTTTAATATCTCAAATATTTAATTCAGTCTGCAGGTGCTTTAAAAAATGTTCCCTTTACATATTCCACAGTGCTAAATGATAAATTAACTGTATTTTTATATATCCTCTCTATAGTACCATATTAACATTTTATTAGAATAACTTTTTTCACTAATCATACAAAGTAAACTGAAATAAAAAAAAAACAACTTGACTTTGCTGGTTGCAATATTTCTGTGTGTATATAATTCCAGGAAATGGACACACTCTTCATAATTCTCACCTACAAAAATCACTGTACATGGAGAGTGGACAACATTATTCAGACTGTCCATAAGCAAAGTTTGTTCACTGTGATATGTAGCCTTTTGAGCTTTCTTTCTCTCTGTGAAAAAAAAAAATCAGTTCCTAGAGAGCTGCCTTTAAGATGACACTGGCTTTCTCTGAAACCTTTGTAAAAAAAACCTTTACAGTATTTTAGAGAAGACACTGGAGAAGAGAGAGCAATTTTTATACACAGTCTGAATTTCTTTAATTTTCTACATAACCTTGAGCAGGCTTTCATTTGATATCTTCACCATATACTTATTTACACCAAATCACAGAGTGGGAAGCAAGTGCTGTGGGTAGTTGGAATAAGGTCACATATTAGGCCAATTCCAAACAGGCACTGTTGGTTTTTAAGTCACTTGCAGAGAAATGGGTAATCATCCCTTTTGAAGAGTTACCGTGTCTGTTACATAAAGATGTCTTTGTAAGAGTGGCTCCTGCTTGTCTTAAACTAAAAGAGAGATTTAGAATTGTGTTCAGTCTGTCTCACAGCAGTAAACGCCATCCTTTAGAAACTCTCTTTTACATGTATAATTAACCTAAGCGTAAGGTGACTGGTGAACTCTGGCATAACCTGTAGAGGACCAAGGAGCAGCACTTGCCACTTAAGATCAGGCTGATTTTACATATTTTTTTTAACTTTTGGATGTCAATAGATTCTGCTTTAGAGTTATTTTGATTCTCATTATTTGGCTGTTAGCACTGTTAACTTTTCTAGATGAACACAATTAAAGAACCAGCTTAATTATATCCCTTAATACTCAAAATGGCAAAACTGTTGCTGTCTGAAAACATGATTTTTCAAAACATTACAAGTTTGTGTTTAAAAGTACTGTTAAAGGAGCAATTTGAGAGCATGTAAAAAAGTATGATTTGGACTACAGCAGCTATTTTACTTCAAAGGACAATGGGGCTGGAGAGGTTATCACAATTGCCACGGTGACAGCTTATTACAGCCATGAGGTCCACGCTGGTCCCCCTTGTGATGATTAATCTGTCGTCAACTTGATAGGGTTTGGGATCACTGGGCACACCTGGGAAGGATTTTCTAGGTTAGGTTATTTGAAGTAGGAAGAGCCACCCTAAATGTGGGCAGCACAGATCCTGTGAGCTGGGAAGAAAGGAGCAAAATAGCAACAGGCATCTCTCTCCTCTTCCCTGAAGACAATGTGACCCACAGTCAGCTGTCCCTGCTGCCCCAGGCCCCAGCCATGATGGATGGTATCCTCTGCAGCTATAAGCCAAAATAAGATCTTCCTTCCTTAAATTGCTTTTGTTCTGTCCATTTATAGGGGCTAACTGTGAATGTATGCTTTATTATATTAGTTGTATCAAAATCTAGTAAAGGGCATAACACTCTTTGGATACATCTTTATCTTGGAATTTTTATTAATATTTATTAGTGTCTGGCTTTAAAAGAAGGTTTAAAGGAAACTGAAGACAGATGGGTTTCTGCCTTACAGGTTTTCTGGATAAAAATCCACTTTCTCATTTCACTTTGTATTAGGTAAGATATTAATTGCAATGCTATTCCAAACAACTTTCTAAGTCACAGAAATCTGTTAGATCTACTTTTTTTTTCTGCATAATTTGTCAGTTAAGTATTCACACTCCATCGGAGAACTGGCATAGACAGAAAGTACCAGATCACAGGGACAGTGGGGGTTTGATCTGGAGGCTCCAAATAAAATTCGAAGGCAGAATGGAGAATTTATAGTGATTACTTATTATAGAATTTGGAATAAATTTTCTCCCTTCCATATTTCTAGTGCCCACCTGTCATCTGCTGGATCACTGTATATATTTCAGCTAGTGTTGTCAATACCTTTGTGATTAATCTATATAAGCAATTTGAATCTGGATTACCTCTCTCAACTCCTCAATCCTTAATGTTGATACACTCTAGCTAAATATACACCCCCTATATTTTATGTTATATGCTCAATTTACTTGCCAAGATGAAGACTATGCTGTTTTTAGATAATTCTCCATGAGAGCACGTCTCCCGTTCAAGAAATACACCTAGTAATTCAACTTGAAATTTATGGGAATCAATTTGGCAGTACTAAAATGCATGTATTTAGAAATATTTCAGGATTCATGAAGAAAAATACTATCATGAGCATAAAAATAAATAGAAACATAAAGTACAGCAAAAACCTTTTAAGTAGGAAAGGGGAAATTTAAAAAGAATAAACAGTGAAAGTTTAGAAGTTCATGGTGGGTCATGAAAGATCTGAGCTTTTGGTGTCCCTAGGAATGTTTGAGATCCACTGTGGTCTAGCTTAGGGAATGAATGGTAACATGAGTGAGAATGGCTGAAGATGCTTATGTAAATGTCGAGCTACTAAAGGGATGACACATCACAAAAATAGTGCTAAAAACAGGGTTCTATATCCCAGTGTTGTCTAAAGATGGGTAGAAGGGGAAAAAAGAAAATAGAAAATAATGTCTTATCAAGGCACTACTCACCTTAAATATATGCTAAGGTGAGTTTGTAGTCATAATTAAAAACCATGATGAAATTTCCCAAAAAAAGACTCAGTGGATTAGCATAGATTAAACTGCTAAAAGCTCAAACTAGCTCACAATTTTAAAATACACAAAAGAAAAAAACAAGTCCTCATAAATAAGAATGTAGAAAAGGTGTAAATAATGGCACCAGATATCAAAATCAGCACATAGAGAATATAAAAATGGGCACATCAATGAATTCTTTTTAAAAGTTTAGTAGAAAGATGTGTATAAAGCTACTAAGTTTGGACATGCACTCTCACAACAGTCCTTCATTTTGATGGGGTCAGATGTGAAGTGGCTTTTCCTTTATGGCTTATCCTAAGAAAGAAGTTTTCATATACGAGAGTTTTATTTCTGTATGCTTTGCTTTATTGCACTGGGCTGTCTAGTCTTGAACCATTGCTTATAGAGGTATGTCTTAGACATGTGTGAGTTCAAGGCCAACCTGGCCTATATAGTGAGTTCTAGACCAGGCTCAGTTAGAGACCCTGTCTCTAAACAAACAAGCAAGCAAACCTTTAAAAAAAAGAATTCCTGGGCATGATGATGCATATGCCTCCAATCCCAGCACTCTAGTGGTAAAAGGATCAGGAGTTTGAGTCAGCCTGGACTACATAGTGAGTTCCAACCTGAGCCACATAGTTAAGTCTGTCTTGGCCTAGTGCTTCATGCATATTAGGCAAATGCTCTACCAACTGGGCTGTATCCCCAGCCCACTGCAGTGAGATCTAAACTTTTCTGCCTTTATGTTTTTTACTCTCTTTTTCCAAGAAAAAGACTATGCTCCAATTTTAGAGTTTTTAAAATTTGTCCTCTTTTATATATTTGAAACATGTCAGCTAAAAAAAAAAAAAGCATTCTCCAGTAAAAGAAACCATCATCCTTTAGGGAAATGGCTAATTCTAGGACCGAGACAAACAAGAAGAAGCAAAGGATAAACCCTACAAAGATGGGACTATGTCAGAGGACTAGGAACAAAATAGAAGAGCTCCAGTGGCCAAGATGAAATCATCTGAGCAACAGTCATGTAAAGTAGTATTAGATATAACTCAGAATGTGAAAGAAATGTCCATGAGTCAATACTGGTATAAAGATGTGACTGAATAGAATAAAAACAGGGAACGACAAAAAAAAAAAAAAAGCTACTAAGTTTGACTTAGTAACACTTTCATGTACCACACACAAATATATGCAAAAGAAAATCTTTGCAATAAAATTGAAATCCCAATGGATGCTCTGGAATCTACAAACTTCTTTCAAGCTAAACCTCCTATAGAGAAAAACGAAAATGCTAGGGCAAAATTTATAAACATCTGTATAAGCACATGAACAACTAGCATGGCAACAAGAGTGTGAGTGAATGAAATATCAAAAGAGAAAACAAATAAAACCTACTGCAGCCCAGATGTATAGTTCATTTGTTTCTGACAAGGTATTTACAGCTGTAAGAGCCTCTGAAGAATTGCTGAGAAGGTGAGAAGAGCCTTCTAAAATCCATGGAGCTGGAGATATAAGAATTCTACCTTACCCCATGCCATGGAAAGAAACCAAGAAAAACATCAATGTGCACAAAAAAAAAAAATGAAGCCCAATCCCTGATTTTATTGGTGTCTTACCTCTTTCTTGAACATCTTCCAGAAACAATGGTAAATATTGTATAGACGATTAGATAATAAGACTTCGAGACTGAAATTACACTGGAAGTTTTCATGTAAATGCCCAGCATTCAAACAAAAAATAAAGATTGTTAAATAATAATTCAAAACTAAAAAAAAAAATTAGTAAGAATATAGCACACTCTAGTCACTGGTGCCAGAATATTTATAATGTCTACAACCTAATCAATAATTATTAGATATACACCCCCCAAAAGAGGAATATGTAACCATTTCCAAGAGGAGAATAAAACATTACTGATGACATTTTGCTATAATCACAGATCAGTGTCTTGCTCAGTTATCATTAGGGAAGCCTCCTCCTGCAGCAGATGGGAACAATCACAGAGACCCACAGCCAGATATTTTGCAGAGAATGAGTAACCAACCCTAAAGGGGATGTCTTCACCAAATCCCTCCCCTAAGGACTCAGGAAAACCTGTGGAGGAAGAGGAGGCAGGGAGAATTTAAAAGACGGGGGAGTGGAGAATACCAGGGAAATAAGGCCCTCTAAATCAACAGAATCAATGCACATATGAACTCATAGAGATTGGGGAAGCATGCACAAGGCCTTCATGATCTGCACTAGATGGGGTCCTAGTGCTGAAAGAAGTGGACACAAGTTCCTATCCCTAACCTGGAAGCTATCTCCAATTGATAACCACTTGCAAATGAAAATTTAGTTTTCTCCAAAAAGTCTCACTGGGGAAACAAGCTACTCTTACGGGTAGGCTGCTTGTCCAACAGTAGATGGCCAACAGGAAACAAAGTCAATGGCATCTTTGGAAGTTTCTTGTCTCCTAACAATGTGTCAGGACTTTTTCTTTTTCATGATTTGTCTTACTTTATTTTATTTTATTTACACAGCTTTTCTCTCTCTTTTTACCCTACAGGTCTTTTGCATATATATTATGGCTTCTAGTTTAGTGTTTTTATGGGATTCTTTGCAGTGCAGAGATGGAAGTCTGTGTCTGTTTCTTATGCCTTTTCTTGGGTTCTTTTCCTTCTTTTTGTTTGTCCTATTCTGTTGTGCTAGTTTTTGTTTTATCTTTTTATTTTTAATTTTATTTTATTATCGCTTAGAAGCCTGTTTGTTTTCTAATGAAAGACAGAAAGGGGGTGGATCAGATAGAAGGGGAGGGGAGGATGAGCTAGGAGGAGTAGAGGGTGGGGAAACCATAATCAAGATATATCGCATGAGATAAAATCTATTTTCTTTTTTTAAATTTATTCTTCTCTCATACCTTCTCCTCCCTCCACTCCTCTCACCCCTTCTTTCTCCCATATTCAATAAAAGAAAAAAACATAAAAATAAAAACTCTAACACCTGTATTATTCCTCTTAAAAATAATATTGGCAATAATCCTAGGAGTCACAGAGAGGATGAAATTAGCAGACAGGGAAACAATTTACATACATAGGTGACAGGTCATATTCAACTACACAGAAGAATGAAGTATGGCAATAATAAATACACTGAGATGTACAATGTATCTTTTTTATTTAAATTTTTATTATTTAAAACTGCTCTTTTAAAAATAAACAGTTAAAGGCTACTTTTAATTATAGTAAAGCAAAATATTCAAAATTATTAAGCCAAGTTCTAGAAATTTAACAGAACCTTTAAAAAAATGTTCAATTAACCCTAAAGAATGCTTTTAATCTCTAGATACGGAAGATGGTTGTTTGGCTCGAACTGTTTGGGGGGCATCCAGGCAGGGGGATCGGGATCTGTCCCTGGTCTATGGGCAGGCTTCTGGAATCTGGTGCCTGTGGTGTGACACCTTGCACAGCCTTGGTGCAGTGGGAAGTGGCTTGGACCTGTCTAGGCTCAGTGTGCTGGGCTCTGCTGACTCCCCATGGGAGACCTCGATTTGGGGGATGTGGGGATGCTGGGTGGCTTGGAAAAGAGGGCTGCGGGTGGGAGGAGGGAGGAGGGGTGTCTGTGGATAGCATGAGGAGTGAATAGAAAATTTCTTAATAAAGAAAAAAAAAAGAAAGGTAATAAGGGTTTACTATACATCATAAAAGAGTTACAGTAGTCAGGAGAACTGGAGGAGAAAAGTAAGAAACTCTAATGATTATGTCCTGAGCCTCAAATAAGAAGGCAAGAAACCCTCAAAAAATAAAAAGTTGCTATAAAAAAAAGAAAGCTTTTTAAAAAGAGGAGGAAGAAAACTATACACATACAATAAAAACCATAACATAAATCATAGAAAAAAATAGCATAAGCCAAGTATATTGAAAATTCTATACAATTTTAATTATACAAAAATATAAGTGGTCCAAGTGCAGCAATTAAAAACAGATTAGCAGATTGTCTTAATGTCAAGTTGTGTGTGTGTGCAAGCACTAAAAACACATTTTAAATATAAAACAAACATAAGTAAAATATAAAATAGAAATATGGCCTAACATGTAACATATAAATTAAAGCAGAAATGTTTATGCAAATTGTAGGGCAAATTAAATGGACAAGGAAGATTCCCAAGCAGAGAGGGCTGCAAGGTTTTGCGCAAAAGAAGAAAAAATCCACATCTGTGAGCAATCCCATTTTTGCTTATCAGTATTGTGCCCTGCTGTTTTGAGATCAGGCCTCAAACCAGGACAGCATGGAGTCTATTCCCATGTGTGTCCACCCCACCTACCTTCTGCTTGCTGCCTCAAAGTAGGAGTCCCATACATGCTGTCCCTAGGCCTCTAGCTCCGTCTTTCTACCTGCCATCCCTGGTTCTGCTCCTCTACCATCTCTACTGCAAACAGGGTCCTTTCCCTGCCCCTTCTGGACCTTTACTTAGGGTATGGCAGCCTCTGGCACTGTGCCTCTGTATGTCTGTGTCATGCCCTGGTGTCCCCTTACTTCCCAACCCCTGGTACCTCCTTCAAGCCTGTGCTGTTCCTGAGAACTGAGATTACAGGCACGTACCACAATGCCTGGCTTCTTTCAATATTTTAATATTTTCTTTGTCACTTGTCTTTATAAAATTTTATCAGAATGTGTGAAAGTATAATTTTTTGGGGAATGAAGAAGCTCAACTCAAAGAAAGAAAGAAAGAAAGAAAGAAAGAAAGAAAGAAAGAAAGAAA
>CABHPP010108556.1:0-17013 GCA_902168425.1 Peromyscus attwateri
TATTTCATTCTTGACATAAAATGACAAATAGTTAAATATAATCAGAAATTCTAGGTTTAGAAATATACCAATTCATTTCCTCCTCTCTACCTTTCTAATAATTGTGACTACAACACCTTTTTCTACAAAATATAGTTTCTCATCAACTACTGAGTGGAATTCAAGCTTGTTTAAGCATTTTAAGCATGCTGCATAATCTTCACAATTATATCCTACCATACAGCAACCTAGAATGAATAATTACTTTTACCTTAAAAGTCTTGGTTTTTCAAAAATAGCTGGAGAGCCATCAGCACCTAAACTATCTCTCAGCTCTGCAATTCACCTTCTACTGGATTCTTTTCGTTTTATTTATTTGCCATTTCTGTCACGGGTTTTTCCTTACAAATCTCAAGTTACTTATTTCTGTACATAATCATTTCTAGTACAGAAGAACAACTAGATGACTTTTTCACTTGTGTATGTTTCTTAGAGGCTAGTACATACAATGAATACATATCTGCCAAATAAGTTAATGATGTGTTAGGATAACTTGTATGTAACATTATAGGAGTTTGTTCCTAGTTTGGTTTTATTTCCTTAGATTGAGACCATTAAGATGCAATAAAGGAATCTAGCCAACTTTCAAAATCAAGGCGTGGTTGGAGTAGAAGCATGCTTTTAGCGCTCTTGCCATCATATGTAGTTGCTAGCACTGCTATACCAAAACACAACTGATCAAAAGTAGAAGTATGTGAGATGGAAATGGGAGTGACAAAATAGATGGATTCTATTTTACGTTAGTCATCTTTTAATCTCACTAAAATAGTAAATGCATGCATTACTTTACTATGGATTAGAAAGTAAAAGTACCCAATAACTATTAAGAAACAAAATACTGGGGGCAAAGCATAACTTAAAAATATCAAAATAAAATCAAGGAAACAATTTTATATTTACAAGTAACAAAGTAACATGAAAGACAGACACATATCTTATGGCAAAACCTCTAGAAAGTAAAAGCTGCCCCAGAAGCAGTGAGGCTATATAGATTGCTCAAAGTCCAGGAAAATTTTAATCCCAAGCCATTCAAATGCTTTTAGATTTTTCTATACATTTAAAAGTATAAAATCAGCTGCTACACAAAAATACTACTTTGGATTGCTTACCAAAGGCTTTAAGAGTTCATTTAAAGTATGTCTTGAGAGGCTAAACCTTACTGTAAGATCCCATACTAAGGATCTGAAAATGAAATGAGTCTCATAATTTTAATTGAATATTATATGTCACTTTCAAATTTTTCTGGTTCCATGTGGAATAATCTATTGAATTTCAAATGCCCACAAAAATCTTCTTGTACAAAAATGTTGAAAAATTGACTTCAATTGCCACATTTAAAAAATTATATAAACTCACTGAAGCTAGGAAACCTTTATAGCTATTATTGAAATGAATGTTAAGAACCAAGAAACCTTGATTTTAGCTCACATTTTCAGTAATGACAAGCTGTATGTCACTGAAAATAGTTCAGTCTCTCATTTGTAAAGACACTGCTATCTGCCCTATTTAACTCATAGTACTATTATAAACATGAGATGAGACAACAGTATCTAAACATGCAAAAACGACAAAATATAATCTTCACAACAAATGTAAGAAGCCATAATCTTCATCAGTGACAAGAAAATCTAGTTAATCTTAGCATCAGGATTCAAACTACTTCAATGTATGTTTTAATAAATAAATACTAACAAATTTAGACTATTACAAGCCCATGGATATAAAACAGCCCACACACGCTACTGATTGTTAAGACTGACAAATACAATCTCAAACTGGCTGCAAAGACCTCCTATACTGCAGTATGTTTTTATGATAGCCAATAAAAAGGTTTTACTTTAAAACAAACTACTTATAGTATAGTGGATAATCTTTCAAATAATAGTTTATCTTAAAAACAATGCCATATATTTAGGACACAAGCACTTTGGCTATCTAAACCATTAAATAATTCTTTGCTCAGAATTCATAGACATTTCATTTAAAAATAAATAAGATGGCCATTTCAAAATTCCATTTGGTCCGTAAGTAAAGAGTCATACGTAGCATATAAGTAGAAGACATAAAGTAGAAAAATCAAAGTAAAGAGGGTACAGATTTCATAATAAGACACAATGACATGAAAAATAGACAATGCAAGTATAATACTGAAATAAACTCCATAAAAATACACAAACTGCACATTGTTTTTAAGAATCAGAACACCCAGAAGAGTAGTGTGAAAGGAAAGAATTAATACTGACATATAAACATAGCCATCAAGTTGAGTACTCCCTCCCTTCCAGGAGAATGATTATTTTATATTTACTATATCTCCTGGTATTATGTATGCCACAGCTACTAAAAGGATACTTTAGCAGAGGGAGACATAAAGAAATTTATGGATTGAGATGGATTCAGTTTTTTAAAGTTCTATGAATGCAGCAAATTACTTTTTTGTTCTTCTGAGTTATCTATAAACAAAGTAAGAAAACTGGCAAGTCTGCTCTGTGAAACTACGGAAGTCTACCTACCACCCACCCCAAAGAAATCAGTAACTCTCCATTCTCCAAACCTTATCAAGTTTCCAGATTTTAAGGCATAAGAGAAAAATACATAATACAGCAAGCAAGAATATATAAACATACTGCCCCATCCCACACGTCTCTAAATGAGCCACTGTCATCTAGCACTTTTTGTTGTTGTTGTTTGGGGTAAGAATTTATACGGTGATTCTACATCAAGAGAGAGTGCTTTCTCCCACCAATCCTAGCATACAAAATTTACTAGGGTGGTGGCATCTACTAAATAAAAGAAGTTAAGAATTTCTGGTTTACTTAGGCATGATTTTAAAAGACTCAAACCTTTGATGAAGATTCCTTGAGATCGATGAGACTGTCCTGTAGAAAATGAATGGAGATGACAGGTGAGCTGGCATAGTTCTCAGAACCCAGAGGAACTTTGGGAAGTATGTCTGTAACCTGGAAATAAACCAGCTATTTCTTGTGAGGATAAATTCCAGGAAATCATTATCAATATGAATATCAGCAATAAAAACAAAAAACAAAACCACACAATGGAATTGTAATTTTAAAAATTTATAAATATTAAATATATAAAATTAAAATTTTGTTCTGATTGAAAGTTAAAGATAAATGTCAATGCCACATATTTCATATTAAGCTTTAAGTAATTAAGAGGCTTTAAAAAAGGCAAAACATTTTTCTCCACCAAAAGTTGAAAACAGTGAAGGTCACCGTGGAAGAAAATTGACTAATATTTTCATTGTTATTCTCTAATTAGAAGATTTTCAAATTTTATACATTTACAACTCCAATAAATATAAACATTTTATTCTAGCTACAAAATTCAGTGGCATTACAAGCAAAAAATATTCTATAAAACAGTAATCAATATTTTGTTGCAAAGTACCATGATTTTGAATCTCATGCCTCTCACAAGGAAAAAAAGTTTAAAAAGAAGAAGAAAAAGAAACCAATTATAGTATTCCACCACAGTGCTCTGGATGAAGAATTAATTAACTTACAGTTTTAAAAGTTCAACGTACTGCAAATTCAAAGATTCCATGAAATTAGATGACTTTAGAATTAAAATTAAATATGGAGCAAGGAATGGCTACCCTGAGTTCTTCAAGAAGGCTACACCCACGATTTTGTGCTGCAGTTGAATGCCTGGGATTTCTCTTTGCTGGGTGGTAGGACTGGATGCCACATCTGCTCTTATCGTAACGCAAGGTTCAACTTGTTGGGAACCCAATGGTATAAACAAACCTCCAAGGGAAGATACAACAGAAGCTGCATGCTCACTGAATAAACACAACTACAGGAGAACTGATCACCAAGGAGACTTTAAAATGGAACTCCTTTCAAGACTCCTTCTTAGAAGGCACATCGGAATGATGCTTATCAAGAAGCTTGATGAATTCAGAGGTATCTTGTTTATCGTGTATCATTCAGGAAGTCTTCAGTGCTATATAATCTTCAATATTTAGGCCGAAAAACAGCTTCATTCTGCTGAAAACATTCGTTTGCTTGTAGCTACCATTGCACTCCAAAAAGGACTGCTTAAAGCAGTGAGGCACTTCTGGGTAAAATTTCTCTTGCACTTTGAAACAATAAAATTAGTGCTAGGTCCTTGAAGTTCTAACATTTTTATAATAAAAACACTCAATAGGAAAAATTAGTCCACCAATACAGAAAAATTTCATTTTCTAATGCAATATAAAACCTCCAGTGGCTCCAGTGT
Source organism: Peromyscus attwateri (assembly GCA_902168425.1). Classification (NCBI taxonomy): domain Eukaryota; kingdom Metazoa; phylum Chordata; class Mammalia; order Rodentia; family Cricetidae; genus Peromyscus; species Peromyscus attwateri. The sequence goes on from CABHPP010108556.1 coordinate 4,285, forward strand.
ATACTTGGCACAAGACTTGAAGGAAGTCAGGACATTGGTATTCCAAACAGGTGAGCCTAATACGGATGCTGCCTTCCTCAGGCTATACTAACCTTTACTGTGGAGGAATGTGATGGAGAAGGATGAGTATCAATTTTGCGACGTTTTTGTTCTGTTCGGACAAAAAGAAAGAGTCAGAATGAGGGATATTTCCAGTCGTTCCTAACACTTCAGAAAGTGAACAACTTTTAAGATCAAGTATTTGTTGCACTAGCAAAATCACTAACTTATCAAGACAATGAGACAACTAACAAGCATAATTAGAACAAAAAGTACAGAAATATAAAAAAGGTACACTTGCCCCTTTCAGATTCCGAGATATCTGATCTGGGAACAGGTGACTTCAAGGACCCTGAAACTGGTGTTTTTTCTCCTCCTTTAACGTTTTCCTTTGACTTCATTTCCTTTGCTACATCTCTTTCTCTGGATGGCTCCTTTTCTCTTTCTCTTTCTTGAGTCGATTTTGATTCTACACTGGGGATGGTGGTCTTGAATTTCTCATCTTTAGCTTTTTCTTCCTTCTTGAATTTTTCTTTCTCTTTGTCAGACTTAGGCGTTCTTTCCTTTGTCTCTCTTGCTTTTTCATCTTTACTTGGCCGCTCTTCCTTTGGTTTTTCTTTACTATCTTTACCAAGTACCCTGGCCTCTGGAGTTGTAGATGGAGTCTTTTCTTTTTTCTCTTTATCTTTCTCTTTTACTTTTTCTTTGTCATTTTCCTTAACAGCTTTGTTGCTTAAGAATAAAAAAAAGGCAAATAATCATCAAATATATCCCATATTTAAAATCATAAAGGAGCCAAGTGTAGTGGCTTTAATCCCAGCACTCGGGAGGCAGAGGCAGGTGGATCTCTGTGAGTTTGAGGCCAGCCTGCTCTACAAAGCAAGTTCCAGGACAGCCAGGGCTGTCACACAGTGAAATCCTGTCTCAAAAAACAAACAAATAAAAGTGCTCTAAAAAACGCTGTGAAACTAAGAGGAAAACCCTCAGAAAGATAAAGAACAGCTTTAAGATAAATAAGTACTTCTTCACATGAGGTAAACAATACAAATTCATGAATACGTGATTTTTCAATGATTAATAATTATAATAAGTAATATTAGATTATTTTGTATATATTCACAACCTTTGACAATAACAAAGTAATGACCCAAAACACATCCAACAAACCAACTAAAGGAGCTATCAGTAAAGACTGCTAAGTTGTATGGACTACTTTCAAAATGACTCTAACCTTTTCTTGCATTAATAAGCCTTATTCAAATTGTCTACAACAAGCACTGTATCCTAAAACTTCTCAAAACTTTACCATCATATCCTGTATCTCAGCAGGAGAAATAAAGCTGTTAAATGTAACCATATAAACTAGAATTAGTAATAAGTAAATTATCAAAATTGGAATTTTGAACAAAGTTTCAAAGTATACATGACAAAGTATACACGACTTTTGTACTGCTCAATTACAACTGCCTACACTTCCACTCATGATTAATTAGGCCCACATAGGAGAATCTAGGGGACTTCCAGATAAAATGATAGACTGAAGAAGCCAGAATAAAAAGTAGAATCTGGTGGTGATGTATTGTGTACCCTAATAAACTTTGCCTGAAGATCAGAGAAGCAGAGCAAGCCACAGGCACCACCTCTTACCTCACCAATTCCTCAGCCTGAACAAGAGCTTCTTATTCCTGTGTCCCCGTGCCTTATATACCTTTCTCAGCCCAGCCATCACTTCCTGGGATTAAAGGTGTGTGTGCTTCTCAAGCAAAGGCATGAGCTCTCAAGTGCTGGAGTTAAAGGTGTGTGCCTCCACTGCCTGGCTCTGTTTCTCTCCTAGACTGAGTCAATCTCATGTAGTCCAGGGTGGCTTTGAACTCGCAGGGATCCAGATGGATCTCTGCCTCATGAATGCTAGGATTAAAGGTGTGTGCCACAACTGCCTGCCATCTATGTTTAATCTAGTGACTTGTTCTGTTCTCTGATCTTCATGCAAATTTTATTAGGGTACACAACATATCACCAGAGACTCTATTCAAAATTTCTTCAAAAAGGAGACAAAGGCCTTCATAAACTCACAAAAGTACCAAAAACACATAAAAAAATGCTGTAAAATTAAGAAGAACCCTCAGAAAGATAAAGGTTATGCTGTAGGATGGTCTGTATGTCAAATTACTCTGATTGGTCAATAAATAAAACACTGATTGGCCAGTGGCTAGGCAGGAAGTATAGGCGGGACTAACAGAGAGGAGAAAAGAACAGGAAGGTGGAAGGAGACACTGCCAGCCGCCACCAGGACAAGCAGCATGTAAAGATGCCGGTAAGCCACGAGCCATGTGGCAAGGTATAGATTTATAGAAATGGATTAATTTAAGCTATAAGAACAGTTAGTAAGAAGCCTGCCATGGCCATACAGTTTGTAAGCAGTATAAGTCTCTGTGTTTACTTGGTTGGGTCTGAGCGGCTGTGGGACTGGTGGGTGACAAAGATTTGTCCTGACTGTGGGCAAGGCAGAAAAACTCTAGCTACAAGGTTACTTGAAAAGTACAGAGTAAAAGACACAATTATTTGTTGTCTCTAAGAAACACAAATCACTGCTAGAAATACCTAGAGAGTGAGACTCAAAGGATAGGATTCAATCTAGCCAGTGAGTAAAAGCCAAAATTAAGCTGGCATAGCACTTCTGGTAGCTAACAAAGTAGAATTCAAATAAAAAATTGGAACAGTTAAATAATGTAGCTATATATGAATGAATCAAGACTATGTAACAATCATAAACCATATGAACTGTATGTTAGAGCTGAGAATTTCATAAAACAAACATTAATGTTCATACACATTCACATTGGTCCTGATACAGTAATAGTGGATCATTCTGACATTCCACTGTCAACTTTAGATGGTCATTCAGACTAAAAATCAACAAAGAAACTGCAGAGTTAAGAGAGGCCTCAAATAGTCCAGAGATGCCATAGTAAAACAAGAACAAGGTAAACCAAAAAGCAGTCAATAGAAAGAAATAATTGAGGTCAGGGTAGAATTCATGAAATAGAGATTAAAAGAAAAATATAGAGAATCAATCAGAGTCCGTTCTTTGAAAAAACTGCCAAATGTCTAGCCAAACTACTCAAAAGAGAAGACTCAGGTTAATAAAAATTAGAGATGAAAAGGATGAGTTTACTGTTGATTCCAGTATCATCAGGGAATAAAACGCGAAAATCCAGAAAAAAAAAAGAATAAATTCCTAGATACATATGACTTATCAAAACTAAATCAAGGGAATACAAGTAATTTAAATAGACCCATAACAAGTAATGAGACAGCTGTTATTAAGTCTTCCAACAAAGAAAAGCCCAGAACTATTCAGATTGACTAATAAATTCTACCCAACCTTTACTGAAGTGCCAATACCAAAGATCCTTAAACTGTTCCATGAACAGAAAATAAAGAAACATTACCAATCTCATTCTATGAAGCCAATATTACCTTTATACCCAAACTGAATAAAACCACAACCAGAGAACAAAATTATAGGCCAATTCCCCAATAAGTGAAATGTAAGGGTTTTTTCAATTTTTATTTATTTCATGTGTATGAGTGTTTTTCTTGCATGTATGCCTGTGTCATGTATGTCTGTGTATGACATGAATGCCTGGTGCTCACAGGGGCTAGAAGGCATCAGATCCCCCTGGAAATAGACTTACAAATGGTTGTAAGCTGCCCTGTAGGTTCTGAGAATTAAACTTGGAAGAGCAGCTAGTATTCCTAACCTTATTGAGCCACCTCTCTAGCCCAAGATGCAGAATTCTTGCAAATAGAATAAAAAAAAACACATTAAAATCATGCACCATGACCAAACTGGTTTCATTCCAGGGATGCAAGAATGATTCAAAAAATGTAATACAGAAGATGGACAGACTCGGGGTTAGAAATCAAAAGATTGTGTCAATAGCTGTAGAGAAAGACTTTGACCAAAACACTTTTAAAACCTCTAAGGAAACTAGGAATACAAGGAACATATAACAAACCTTCAAAGGCACTTAAAGCACAATCAGAAATAAGACAGAAGGCTGGGCAGTGGTGGCACACGCCTTTAATCCCAGCTCGCAGAAGACAAAGCCAGGCGGATCTCCGTGAGTTTGAGGCCAGTATGGTCTACAGAGAGAGTTGCAGAACAGGCTCCAAAGCTACACAGAGAAACCCTGTCTCAAAAAACAGAAAGAAAGAAGACAGAGTACACCATCTCCACTCATTCAATATAGTGTTTAAAATCTTAGCTAGAAATGAAGGAAATAATAGGAAGTAAAACTTCAAATCACCTCTATTTGCAAATGTGACGTGATCCTATTCTTAAAAGACCCAGAAGGCTACACCAGAAAATTCTTAGACCTAGTAAACACATTCAGCAAATTAACAAGATACAAAGTAAAATAAAAGTTCAAAAATTCTATTTAATAAGGATGAAATTGCTGGGGAAGAAATCATACATAATAACTTGAAAGAAAACAAAATACTTAGGAAAAACCCTAAGGAAATAACCCTAAGGAAAAGACTGCTAAAATGAGAAGTAAAAAGAGACAAATTGAAGACATTGTCCTATTCAGGATTTGTTTTTATTTTATCTTATTTTAATATTATTATATGTTTTAGATGCTTCTTTGTTTTCTAATGGGAAGGAGTAAGAAAGGATGAAGATTTAGGTGGGGGGGGGTGAAGAAGATCGAGGAGGAGTTGGGGTAGGGAAAACATAATCAGAATCTATTGTATGAAAAAAGTCTATTTTCAATAATAAACAAATAAATAAATAAAAATTAAAAATGAAAGAAAATTTAACTCCATGCTTATGGATTAGGAGAATCAATATTGTGAAAATGGCTTCTATTACCCAAACTGATCTACATATTCAACACAATCCCCATAAAAATTCAAATGAATTCTTCATAGAATTACAGAAACAAACACACACACACACACACACACACCTAAAACTGACAGAGAAATACAGAAGACCCAGAGTAGCCTAATCAATCCTTAGCAGAAAAGGCAATACTAGAGGTATCACAATACTTGATCCCAAATTATACTAGAGCTACATAGTGACAAACACAGCACGCGACTGGCACAAAAACAACATGTAGGTCAATATATGTCACTGGAACAGAATATAGAAGCAAGAAATAAATATACATAGCTACAATCACCTAATTTTCAACAGAAGTATCAAAAGCATAGATTGGAAAAAAGATAGTAGCTGCAACACATAGTACTGGGAAAACTCGACAGTCATATGTAAAAGAATGAAACTGGACCTCTATAACTCATTCCTCTCAAAAATAATTCAAAATGATGAAATTCCTTAATATAAGAATTGAAACTTTTAAACTGCTAAAGGAAACTATAGGAAAAACATTTCCAAGAGCTAGAATGGTAACTAAGAACTGACAAATAGCATTACATGTAATTAAGCTTTTGCACAGCTAAGGAAACAATCATCACAGTGAATAGATAGCATACAAAATGAGGGGGAAAGCATTGTCAAGTATGTATCAGACAGGAGATTGAGATTTAAAATAAAGAATTGCAAATAACTCTCCTAAATTTATCTAATCAATAAATAGGTTGATAAATAAATGGGCTGATAAACTGCTCATAAAAGGAATATGAATGGCCAATATATACTTGAAAAGGTGTTCAACATTTTAGCCATCAGAGAAATGAAAATTAAAACTGCTTTGAACCAGTCAGAATGGCTCTCATCAAGAAAATGAACAAGAACAAAAGTTGGTGAGAATGTGGATAAAACGTTACACTTATAAATTACTAGTGGAAATCTTAACTAGTGCAGCTGCTATAGAAGTCAGTGTACAGGTTTAAGAAGAAAACTACCTCAGCTATTCCACTCCTGAGTGTATACCCAAAGGACTCTACAAGTCAACATAACATGGAGACACTTGCACATTTTTGTTTATTGCTGCACTAGTCACAATAAATGGAGCCAGGCTATGTGTCTATTAACAGATTCATAGATAAAGAAAATGTGGTATACATACAAAATGAAATTTAATTCAGCCAAAACGAAAACTGAAATGATGGCATTTGCTAGGAAATGGATTCAACTAGAAATATTTACATTAATTGAAATTAGCCAGGCTGAAAGAGCAAATAACATGTTTTGTTTTATACGTGGAACCTAAAGTATGTATATATCATATACATCATGAAACTAGAAAAGGGACAAAGAAAGAAAAACACTTTTTTTTTTAAGATTTATAGAAAAAGCCGGGCAGTGGTGGCACACGCCTTTAATCCCAGCACTGGAAGGCAGAGGCAGGCAGATCTCTGTGAGTTCGAGGCCAGCCTGGTCTACAGAGTGAGTTCCAGGAAAGGCACAAAGCTACACAGAGAAACCCTGTCTCGAAGAACCAAAGATTTATAGAAAAGAGTGTATTTTAAGTTAAATAACATGACATTGCATTTAGTAGGCATTTCTTTTGGTGGGAATGGATGCATTGGATGGGGAGGAGTTTACAGAAAGATTTCCCAAAGTTTTAACCTTCAGGGAATACAGAACAAGGATTAAAAAAAAAAAGAAAACCTTTAGTCCATAGGAAAACACATCTTAAGAGAAAGACACGAGGCATAAAGGTAGATAAAAGAATACATGTGACATAAGAACAGAAGAGAAATTATTTGGAAATAAGGTGACTAGTAGGAGACAGCGAGAAGGGAGGACACTGGAGGGCAAATTAGAATAAAGTATGAGACATACATATGGAACTGCCATAACAGAACCCTTTAGTCTGTATGCTTAGCTAAAAGGTAATTTTTTTAATGAGAGAATTTTGGAGTTAGGGAGATGGCTTGTGTCTGTACAGCACTTGCCATGCTCAACTGTCCAGAACCCACATAAAGACCAGCACAAAATCACTCATCTGTAATCCCACTGGCTCCTATGGTAAAATGGGAGGCAGAGAAAAGAGAGTCTTCGAAAGCTCACAGGCCAGCTGGCCTGGTAGAGGTAGCAAAGTGAATCCATTCAAACAAGGCACAAGGTGTGGTGTAACATCTGAGGTTAGACCTCCACACACATTGTGGCATGCACACCCATCACATATATACACACACACGAGAGAGAGAGAGAGAGAGAGAGAGAGAGAGAGAGAGAGAGAGAGAGAGAATTTATAATTGTGACACATGGCATAGTATTCTTACCTGTTAGAGCCACTATTTCCATTGCTTGAATTCCCTTTTGGTGTGGTACTAGAAGCCTTATTAACAGCTTTTGTACCACACTGAGATCTCTCCCTTGGTTTATCTGAAATAAAAACAAGGTTTTTGTTAGCAAACTGTAAACATAAACATAAACTATGACTTCACATCAAAATGATTAGTGGATAATTAGAAGATTCAAGAGGCTGATTATTTCTTAATAGTTACATACTCATAAGCAGGGAAATAAAAAGCAATATGAGGCTTGCATTGTAATTATCATGTGATAAAATATTTTACTATTTTATGTATAAGTGTCTATAAATAAGCATACCAGTCTCCTCAGTACCACTTTCATCCGATTTAGATGCACTTCCTAGGGATGATGAAGAAGTCCCACCACCAGGCCCATTTTGTACACTGGCGACAGCATTCCTTGGAGGAGGATCTTTGTGATGAAATTCGTTTTCAGGTATCATGTGTGACTTTCTACATTTCAACTGCCCCCAGTAGCTGAAAGTCGCACAAAGTGTTTAAATACACATACACAAATCAAAACAACACAAACACAGGGTTTAGTAGAATAAAATTAGCAAATTATTCACTCTGCTACTTGGTTCTATAAAATAAAGTACTACTTTTCAGTAGATTCCTCAATGTCTTTAGAGTGTTCTAAAACTTAAAGTCATTCTTTCAAAATAAACTAATTCTTTAACTAGAGAGCTTTTTTCTTTTTGCTCCTCAAGATATGGTAACTATGACAAAATAGCATTTCCCCCATTTCAAGAAATATTATATGTGGCTTTTAAAACTATCATCCAGTATAGACCGGAAGTTGATAATCAGAAGTGACAACTCTCACCAGCCTGTGGGAACATGATCGCATAATCTCCCATAATCTCCTGAAGTAAAGCAGAAGATAAGACTTCAACATTGTAAAACATTTTCAAATCTTCAGAATCCTTCTATAATCTAGTCTCATAAATCACATTAAAGTATAATTGTGTTACCCCATAGCCAATGCATATAGATCTGGCCTCTTTTCTTTTTCTTCTTGGCATATTTTATTCACTCTTCTTTCCAAGGCCTGACCCAGATTCAAAACTTTTGGGTACCAAGGAAGTATTTTTGTTAGCACAATCAATATATTCCTGATGTGAGTATATTCGCCTGTCTCAAGGCAATGTACCGATGCCTATAACAGACATTTAAAGGTCTATTATCATAAAATACAGGTATGAAGAGGAAAGAAAATTACCTTTCAAAAATATCCATTTTTTTTTACCTTGGTAAGTTTGTAATGCCATTTATGTACAACATGTCGAAAATTTTCATAATCTAATTGATCAGCTTTATTTCCACCATCAAATCCAGTTGCCCGTAATATGGTAAGGAATCCTGGATAGTTTCCACATTCCTAAGGAAAAATAGGTTTCTCATTTTTAGAGGTAAAATTTATCCCACAAAATAGGAGAATGAGACCATATAAGTGACCAGATGTGAAAGAAAGGTTCAGATTAGCCAATGATAATAACTTGAAATATCAAGTTGAAATAGAATGAAAAAAAATTCTACTTTTTAATATTATACTACTTGTGGTTTTAAGTATCATTTTATACCTGAATCTTAAATTGTTTGAAAACGGACCAATTTGAAGCAATCATTCTATGCACGGGTAAAACATCAACATATTTATTAATCATATACCTTTTCATATGTGGCTCTGTCACTATGCCACCTGGTCACGGTCTCTAACATGCAGCAGAGAAATCTCCCATACCGACTAGCTTCATTTTCGGTACAGCTTGCAACTGTGTAAATTATGTCAGAAAAAACCTAGAGCAAGAATGTTGGAAAAAGAAAGTCAAACTAACTGAAAATATTAAAGGACTATTATTTTAGGAAATCAAAATAAACAGAGAAATTTAGTAAAAAATGTACTTTCTCCTTTTATATTTACAAATGCGTGACTCTATATTCTGTGGGAAAATAGCAATCATAAAGCATTCAGGTAAAGTTTTATGAAGAATTCTGGTTGATGATAAAGGAAAAGGCTATTACTATTATTATATTATTATTATTATTATTATTATTATTATTACTACATAATAGCTTCTTGAAGACTTAGCCATTCAGGACTGATATTGAATAGACAGTAGGCAAAAGCAAAGGTGACAAAATTTAGAAATATGCAGCAGACATGCTATAACACACATATTTCTACCTCACAAATGCACTAATATAAGAAAAAGGCCAATCTGCCTCAACTGAATGTACCAGGTATTGCTGACTCCCCATGGGAGGCCTAACCATTTCAGAGAGTTGAGGGGAAGGCTGGGGTGGGAGAGAGCGGGAGGAGGGAAGAGAGAGGGACCTGTGGTTGGTATGTAAAATGAATAAAACATTTCTTACCAAAAAAAGGCCATATGAAAAATCTATGAATACGACAACATTAAAATGCTTCCCTGTTTTTATGTGGTGTGAATATATAAAGTCTTTTATTTGGGCTGAAGGTTGTTTTTTTTAGATTTGTGTTGAGAAGTGAAAGTTAAGAGTAGAGAAACTTACTTCTAAAGATTCAAGATTACTCAAATCAAATCTTGAGTGAGTAGGTTAACCTTGAGTGCAATAAACATAATTTCCTAGGGTTTTTACATGCGGTGATACATTTAACCCTCAGCTAAATCTTACACACCAGGTCCCTTTTTATAGACAAGAAGACTAAGTAAGGCACAGAGAGGTTAAATATCTAGTTAGAAATAAGTAGAACTAGTGTTTAAGGTCAAGGACTTGGCTATTAAAATCATGCTATTCAACCAATACTCCTCAAATTGTTCCACACAAGAGAAACAGAAGGAACATTGTCAAACTCTTTTTATGAGGCTACAGTTACCCTGATACCCAAACAACACAAAGATTCAACAAAGAAAGAATTACAGACCAATCTCCCTCATGAACATTGATGCAATCCACTATGATCAAGTAGGCTTCATCCCAGAGATGCAGGGATGGTTCAACATACGAAAATCTGTCAATGTAATTCATCACATAAACAAACTGAAAGAAAAAAAACACATGATCATCCCACTAGATGCTGAAAAAGCCTTTGACAAAATCCAAAACCCCTTTGTGATAAAGGTCTTAGAGAGATCAGGATACAAGGAACATACCTAAACATAATAAAGACAATTTACACAAAGCCAATAACCAACGTCAAATTAAATGGCAAGAAACTCAAAGCGATTCCACTGAAATTAGGAACAAGACAAAGCTGTCCATTCTCCTCATATCTATTCAATACAGTACTCCAAGTTCTAGCTAGAGGAATAAGACAACAAAAGAGGATCAAGGAGATACAAATTGGAAAGGAAGAAGTCAAACTTTCACTATTTGTAGATGATATGATAGTGTACATAAGTGACACCAAAAATTCTACCAGGGAACTCCTAAAACTGATAAACTCCTTCAGTAATATGGCAGAATACAAGATTAACTAAAAAAAAATCAGTAGCCCTCCTATAAACAAATGATAAATGGGCTGAAAAAGAAATCAGAGGCTGGGTGGTGGTGGCACATATCTTTAATCCCAGCACTCAGGAAACAGAGCCAGTCAGATCTCTATGAGTTTGAGGCCAGTCTGGTCTACAGAGCGAGATCCAGGACAGGCACCAAAACTACACAGAGAAAGCCTGTCTTGAAGAAAAAAAAAAAACAAACAAGAAAACCCCCCCCAAAAAACAAAAAAAAAGAAAGAAAGCAGAGAAACATCACCATTTACAATAGCCACAAATAATATAAAATATCTTGGGGTAACTCTAACCAAACAAGTGAAAGACCTGTATGACAAGCACTTTTAAGTCCTTGAAGACAGAAATTGAAGAAGATATTAGAAAATAGAAAGATCTCCCATGACCAATGGAATCGAACTGAAGACCCTGACATTAATCCACACACCTACGAACACCTGATTTTTTGAGAAAGAAGCCAAAAACTGTACAATAGAAAAAAAGACAGCATCTTCAACAAATGGTGCTGGCATAACTGGATGACAACATGCAGAAGATTGCAAACAGATCCATATCTATCGCCATGCACAAAACTCAAGTTCAAACGATCAAAGATCTCAACATAAATCCAGCTACACTGAACTTGATAGAAGAGAAAGTAGGAAGTAGCCTTCAACGCACTGGCACAGAAGACCACTTCCTAAATATAACACCAGTAGCACAGACACTGAGATCGACAATTAATAAATGGGACCTCCTGAAACTGAAAAGCTTCTGTAAGGCAAAGGACACAGACAGTAAGACAAAAAAAAAGGACAGCCTACAGAATGGGAAAAGATCTTCAGCAACCCCATATCTCACAAAGGGCTGATCTCCAAAATATATAAAGCATTCAAGAAACCAGACATCAAAATACCAAACAACTCAATTTAAAAATGGGCTACATATCCAAACAGAGAATTCTCAACAGAAGAATCTCAAATGGCCAAAAAAATTTAAGGAATTGCTCAACATCCTTAGTCATCAGGGAAATGCAAATCAAAACAACTCTGAGATACCATCTTACACCTGTCAGAATGGCTAAGATCATAAACACTGAAGACAGCTTATGTTAGAGAGGATGTGGAGCAAGGAGAACACTCCTCCACTGTTGATGGGAGTGCAAACTTGTACAGCCACTTTGGAAATCAGTATGGCGGTTTCTCAGAAAACTGGGAATCAATCTTCCTCAAGACACAATGATACCACTCTTGGGCATATACCTAAGAAATGCTCAATCATACCACAAGGACACTTACTCAACTATGTTCATAGCAGCATTATTCATAATAACCAGGACCTGGAAACAACCTAGATGCCCCTCAACTGAAGAATGGATAAAGAAAATGTGGTACATATACACAATGGAGTACTGCTCAGCTGTAAAAAAAACAATGACATCAGGCAAATGAATGGAACTAGAAAATATCATTCTGAGTGAGGTAACCCAGACCCAGAAAAACAAACACAGTATGTACTCACTCATAAGTGGATAGTAGGTGTAAAACAAAGAATAATCAGACTACAACCCACGCACACTCCAAAGAAGCTAGGAAACAAGGAAGACCCTAAGAAGGATGCATGGATCGCCTTGGGAAGGGGAAATAGATGAGATCTCCATGAGTAAATTGGGGACGAGGGACAATAGAGGGTAGGGGATGGGGGATGAGAACATGAGAGAATGGGATGGTTGATCTAGGGGAGAGCCAGAGTGGGAGAGCAATGAAAAATATCTTGATAGAGGAAGACATTATGGGGTAAGGGAGAAACCTGGTGCTAGGGAAGTTCCCAGGCATCCACAAAGACGATCCCAGATTAGACTACTAGCAATAGTGGAGAGGGTGCCGGAACTGGCTTACCCCAGCAATCAGATTAGTGAATACCCTAACTGTCATCATATAGCCTCCATCCAGCAACTGATGGAAGCAGATGCAAAGATCCA
>CABHPP010108557.1:0-12563 GCA_902168425.1 Peromyscus attwateri
GAGTGTGGAAATGTTGAATATACAGATCTCACATTTGCGAAATAAGTTTTCTCAACAACATTCATAGTGATTTACGGGGTGGGGATTGGGGACTGGGGAGTGACCCTGGGGCTGCTGGCCACTGAGTGTTTCATAAGTAAGTACCCTTAGCTTCAGGATAGAGTCCAAGTTCTGGATACTCTCTTTTGCTTTTTAATTTCAGCTTTTTTTTTTTTTTTTTTTTTTTTTAACAGTCGCTCTGTAGCCCAAGCTGGGCTGTAATTCACTATGTAGTCCAGGCTGGACTTGAACTCACAGCAATCCCTCTGCCCCAGCCTCGTGAATGCTGGGGTCACAGACTTGAAGCACTGAGATTTAGGACTTGTTTCTTTCCACCAATGGCCCGGAAAGGGATTTCGCTTGCCAGGAAGTTTTGTCTGAGAGGTTCCGAGCCTCAGCAATGGCTCCAGGGTGACTTCTGTGACCCTCCACGTTTCCAGATCCCAGTGAAGACAGGCATACCAGGCTGGGGACATGGACCTGTCACCTGGGCTCCCTGTGCTACTGCTGCTCCTGTGGTCCATGGCCCCGCAGGCGCGGCCGCTGCGTGAGTGCGGGAGGGGAAAGTGGGGGTGTGGGACACAAAACCGAAAGTGGCTTTCCTGACGCCCGGAGCTTGTCACTTCAGAGTGCCAACGCCTCCCTCCGCTGTCCCCCTTCCAGCTCTTCTCATGCAGCCCCCCAGGGGACATCTGCAACACAGCTAGCTGCCCAGGGCACATTCCTCCCCTGCTCTGGCTGGGTGTCTCCAGTCTAAGCAATGGTGTGAAGAGCCAAGCTGATGGAGCTGAGCTGGGGTCTCAGTCTCAGATCTCCCTCCATTATGTTGTGTTTATTGTGAGCTGTGCTGTCCTACCTCCCCTACTCACCCAGGATCTGAAATTTCTCACCAAGAGCAACAGAAATCGCCCTTTGGCGTTTTCTCTTCCGGGTGCGGGGAGAGACTGTTTACCCTGTTAGCGCTGGAGGTGCTGGGTCGCACCCCACTGTATTACTTTTTGGTGAGAAGAGGTGAAGGTCACTTGGAGCGGGAGGCATGGACATTTCCTCTCTCTTGGAAATTGTGCTTTCATCTAGAAACGTTGTTTTTATTACAAATGGGTGTAATAGTGTAAACAAAGATTTTAGGAAAGAAGCCAGGACTCTGGCAGCCCTTGCTGTTGGCAACAATGTGCCAATTAAGAAGTCCAGTAATGGCGAAACAGATCTATTCAGTGTGGCCACATTGGGGAGATCAGGTGGCCCAAAGCATGAGTCCATCTTCATGGTCCTTATATGACATTTAGGTTTAAACAGAAAGCAAAATATCCCTGTAGATAGACAGCCCTGGATCCTGCAATGGAGTCCATAAACTGTTCATCCTGCAAAGGAGTCCATAAATTGTTCCTTGTTAGGTACTACCTAACAATTTCTTCTGCCTCAGTGTGCTGCCTTGACCTCAGATAATTACCCTCGTGCAGGTGGGGTGGGGTGGGGTGGGGTGGGGTGCAGTGGAGTGGGGGATTCCTGTCCTGAGGCTTTGATATTCTTGTAATCCAAGAAAATGTCAGGTTTGAGACTATGTTATCTTTGTGCCTTAAGCCTTAGAAGCAGGTAAGGTAGGTTAAGAAAAGAGAGTCCAGCAGGAGTCTGATGACGCAGGAGGCAGGCTGAGTGCCAGGCTTCCCCACCCGTTCCCTCACTGTGGGTGAGAGGTAAAGGCCCTTTGGCAGAGTAACCTGGACACCTGCTTCCCAACACTGGTTCTCCACCTCCCTAACGCTGCGACCTAAGGGTTGTGGTGACCCCAACCATAAAATTATTTTCTTTGCTGCTTCTTTTTTTTTTTTTTTTTTTTTTTTTGGTTTTTCGAGACAGGGTTTCTCTGTGTAGCTTTGCGCCTTTCCTGGAACTCACTTGGTAGACCAGGCTGGCCTCGAACTCACAGAGATCCGCCTGCCTCTGCCTCCTAAGTGCTGGGATTAAAGGCATGCGCCATCACCGCCCGGCTCATTGCTGCTTCATAACTGTAATTTTGCTACTGCTGTGAGTCAGAATGTAATATCAGATATTCTCCATATTCCCCTGCAGAAGGATTGTTTGTCTCCAAGGGGTCTCGACCCACAGATTGAGAACCGCTGTTCTAGAGGCCCTTGTTCAGCTAGGCTTTGTTGATTTGCAAATTAACAACGGATTAACAGGTTTTTTTCTAAAGAATGCCAAAGTGCTGCTTAATACACTTAAATAACATCTGCATCTGTGATCCTTTTTGACTACTTATGCACTGGGAAGCAGCAGTTATTGCTAATTAACTGGCTTTCAGCTTAGGTCTTTCCTCAGGTTAAAAAAAAAAACCATAATCTTAAATCTGATCTTGCTTTATTTCCAGAACCCCTGCCCCCAGGGGTGGGGGTTTGTCTATGCATGTAGTTCAGGATGGCCTGGAACTCACCTATGCACACCAGGATGGCCTCAAAACTGAGACTGTCCTCCTGCCTCAGTCTCCAGAGTATTAGGATTAGAAGTGCGAGTGAGCCACCAACTCCAGGCCAAGAAGCATTTGTGAAGTGCTGACCCCATGCCAGGTGCCATTCTAAGCAGGAAGGTTACACTCCTGGGCATCCCTCTTCTGGAACTGGGAGAAACTTGGGAAAGCCCAGTGGTGAGAGTTCCTGTCAGTCCCCTTTCCTGGAACCCTTCTGTTTGCTGACCCGTTGTCCTGAGTTCTCTGTCAGCACACTCAGCAGCATTTCTCAGCCAACAGCTACACAGGAAAATGTTCAGAGACGGAAGTAGAGAAAATCCACCACCTCCAACCCCTTAGGGCTTTCAACTTAACAAATTGAGCAGCAACTCCTTAGCTTGGCCCCCACAGCTGAAGAAACCCAAAGGCTTTCCAGAGTCTGGGTTCCAAGGTAACCCATCTCCTCAAGTGGGGAGCGGGCAGAGTAAGAGCACAAGGCCAGAGCAGATAGGGTTGTCCTGGGAAGAGAGCTGTCGCTCAACAGGGAGGACTCATGTGTCTGATAGCAGGAGCTGACCCAGGGCTGTGGAATCTGCCTCCTGATCCCGCTTGCTGCCCATTCTGAATGCCTGCTGACTTCCCCAGGGTCACATTCTCTGTACTACCTCTTCATGGGTACCTCACAGCCAGACCTTGGGCTGCCTTTGTTTGAGGCTATGGGCTACGTGGATGACCAGCTCTTCGTGTCCTACAATCACGAGAGTCGCCGCGCTGAGCCCCGGGCCCCATGGATCTTGGGTCAGACCTCAAGCCAGCTGTGGCTGCAGCTGAGTCAGAGCCTGAAAGGGTGGGATCACATGTTCATTGTGGACTTCTGGAATATCATGGACAACTACAACCACAGCAAGGGTATGTGGAGAGGGGAGTCACCCCCCTATAGCGATCACTGTTTTGCTCTCTTGGGGATACATCTTGAAGTAGACAACTGTGTGTTGTGAGATCACAACAGGGTGTGAGATCTTGTGGGGGGGGGGGGGGGGGGGTGGCACACAGCAGAGGGAGATAGTTGTCTGCCCAGATCATTCAATACTTGGGGACGGTGGAGACAAAACCTACTTCTTTGTTTTCAGTCACTAAACTGGGAGTGGTGCCCGAGTCCCACATCCTGCAGGTGATCCTGGGCTGTGAGGTGCATGGAGACAACAGTACCAGCGGCTTCTGGAAGTATGGGTATGATGGGCAAGACTTCCTTGAATTCTGCCCCAAGACACTGGACTGGAGAGCAGCAGAGCCAGGGGCTTGGGCCACCAAGGTGGAGTGGGAAGAGCACAAGGTCCGGGCCAGGCAGAACAAGGCCTACCTGGAGAGGGACTGTCCTGAGCAACTGAAACAATTCCTGGAGCTGGGGAGAGGGCTTCTGAGGCAGCAAGGTATGAGGAACCATACTCAGGCCCCACACTCTTGAGTGGGAGTGGAGGGGAATCCAAGGCACCAGGTCAAGGTTTCGGTCACTCCCAAATTTTGAGAAAGTACTTTCTCAGTCCTAAGATTTCCATTTTACTCATTTCATTTTTTTTCTTTAGACAAGATCTCACTCTGTAGCCCAGACTTACTAATTCAATATGTAACCTAGGATGGGCTCAAACTCCAAGAAATCCCCCTGCCTCAGCTTTCCACGTTCTAGGATTACAATCAGAAACCACACCTGGCTAGTGCCATTATGGCTTTTTGTTGTTGTTTATCTGTTCGTTTGTTGTTGTGGTGGTTCTTTAGATGGTTTCTCGCACTGTAGCCTAGGCTGGCCTAGAGCTCACTGTGTAGGCCAGACTAGCCACAGACACAGCAATTTCCCTGCCACAGCTTCCCAAATCCTTGATTTCACAGAGTGAGCCACCATTTGGGATGGAGGTCTCCCTTCATAATGAGGTGTGTAACACAGCTATGAACTACAAAATTTTCATCATGCATGTGGCTTAAAAGGAAGCATCATCTTCTGATGTAGCCACGAATCCTGTGTCTATTTATTATGTCTTATAAGAATACAGGAATGTCAGTTATCAAATGAAAATACCAAATAAGGCAACCCATCTGAGCAGCAGAATCCCTTAGGTGATGAAGATTATTTCCCAAAACTACAGCAGTCTCACTAATGGCTCCCAGCTTACTAAGGCCCTTTCCTACAAGAATGCTTAGTAGGCTGAACCAGATGAACCGAGAGTTCAAGTCAAATGTGCGTCACAGAAAGGGAAATGTCGCCTGCCTGCTCAGAGGGCCTGGGCAGCAGATGGTAAACAGGGCAGCAGACTGAAGTGACTCTTCTCGTGTGGCACTTCATTAGCACCAAATTTTGAAGTCATTTTCAGGATACCAAGTGGCATCTCCGACAGCTCATTTTTCTGAGAAGGGTGTGCTCTTCCTACCCACAAAGGAAAGTGAAAATTTCAGTCCTCCTGCCCAGGGTAAAACAGGCCCCTCTCCTTCCTCTTTTCCCTCAAGTGCCTCCTTTGGTGAAGGTGACTCATCATTGGGCCTCTGCAGGGAGCTCTCTAAGGTGCCAGGCTCTGAACTTCTTCCCCCAGAACATCACTATGAGGTGGCTGAAGGACAACCAGCCACTGGATGCCAAGGACATCAACCCTAAGGATGTGCTGCCTAATGGAGATGGGACCTATCAGGGCCAGGTGACCTTGGCAGTGGCCCCTGGTGATGAGACAAGGTTCACGTGTCAAGTGGAGCACCCAGGCTTGGATCAGCCCCTCACAGTCACCTGGGGTAAGGATGGGGATGCAGGGCAGAGATCACTATTGTACAGGTGATCACCTTGGCTGTGAGAGAAAGGTCTGCTCCGGGCTGGGATGTGGCAGTCATGGGCTTGAAGTTGTGTTTGCCGTTGTAGAACCCCTGCCGCCATCACGGGCCATGATTATTGGAGCCAGCAGTGGGGTCACTGTTTGTGTCATCTTCTTTGTGGGGATTTTGTTCCTCATCTTAAGGAAAAGGAAGGCTTCAGGTGAGTAGGCGCATGGAGGAAATGTCATGGTACTTCTTCCTCCAGGACACGTATTCCTGCCGAAAAGGAGACTTCTCTAGGAAGCCCTCTCCAAGTTCTTTGCTTTGAGAGTAACAGGATGTCTCTGGGGATGTTTGGGGGCGGGGGAGCTTTGTTTTTCCCAGATTGGAAGTTCCTCATACAGGAAATACCTTCTAGGCACCCACTATTTTGCAGGTGTTATTTAAGTAGAGTCAGGGAGTTGAGGTTGAGAAAGCCACTGGGCGAGTCTCAGAACCTAAATCTAGTGTATAATGGAATTTATGACAAGTAAGTTCAGCTAAAGAAGACCCCTGAGAATGAAATGACTTGGGATGTCACTGGAAGAAATGTTCAAGTTACACCCAGAAAGGCTAAGGCTATGGAAAACAGGTGTGGTAGTTTGTGACCCTAAGCTCAGCAAAAGGATTGCCAGGAGTTGAAGAGTTGCTTGCACTGTGAGACTCTCTTAGAATGCGCACACATACACACACACACACACACACACACACATACACACACACACACACACGCACACATACCACAGGTAGAGCAACTATGTTGAGTAAGAGAGTGTATTATTGGACCTTGTCCCTGACTGTGTGTACCTCATTCACAAATTGCCCCCACCCCGACCCCCGGCTCTGAGTATCTATAACACTGGAAAATGAGAGGGAGACAGAAGCCAGCCTACGTAGTTCTGTGGAACGTTACGTCATGATGACTGGGGAGCTGGCAAAGTCACAAAAGCAAAGGGGACAATGTCTGTGTTTGTGAAAGGGTTGTGAGGGGGTGAGTGAGGTGACAAGGAAAGCAGTTAGACAGCTACTAAACAGTTTCACACGGAGAGAGAACCGTTTCTGACACCCAGTGGAGTCCCCGGACAAGCATGACCAGGGATGGAGGAGGTAGAAGGGGCCAGGATAAGATGATGCCTGGCCAGTGATGCCTCTCCCTGGGTCTCTTGTCTTCCCAGAAGAAGCCATGGGTGACTACATCTTAGCTGAGTGTGGATGACCTTCAGCCTGCAGACCCATGGAGGGGAGGAGACTCAGCCAGACTTGGAGGAAACACTCTTGCTCCATTCTAGGACAGAGCTGGACCTAATACACAGAAACCGCCAGAGGGACTCTGCCCTTAGCTTTCCCTGTTTGCTTTGTTAAAATGTTACCTCCAGTCAAGTCGTTGAGTTCCAGAACAACTCAGACTGCTCCAGATGCAACCTCTCCCTCCAGAACTGGTGTCATGAATCTCCAGCTGCTTCTAGAGGCATCCTTCATTTCCTCCATGCATCTAGACTCCATATGTCTACTTCTTAAAAAGGCTCTCTGAATTTGGGGAATACAGGACTCATTTCACATCTGAAGAAGCTATGAATCTTCATCCTGGGATGCACACACATACTTGTGCCAGAATTTTGCACACGTGCCCTAGAATCCAGGAACCGTTCATCCGAGCCTCTTCATCTGTTATCTACTGATTGCTCTGTCACCAAGCTGTGACTTCTCCGACATTGGAGAGTCACATGGGTCATCAACACAACTGAAGGCTCCACACTGTACAACCTGAGGAGGCACGCTCTGAGAAAACAGAGACGTCTGTGTGCGTAATGATGGCTGTGTTCATATTTACAAAGGTGGTGTGCTGTGGGATGTTCTGTATGACAAATATGTTAATAAAGCACTGACTGGCCAGTAGCCAGACAGGAAGTATAGGCGGGACTAACAGAGAGGGGAATTGAGGGAACAGGAAGGTGGAGGAGATACTGCCTGGAGCCGCCACCAGGACAAGCAAGATGTAAGGTACCAGTAAGCCACGAGCCACGTGGCAAAGTAGAGATTAATAGAAATGGGCTAAATATAAGAGTAAGAGCTAGACAATGATAGGCCTGAGCTAATGGCCAAGCAGTTTAAATAATGTAAGCGTCTGTGTGTTTATTTTATACGTGGGTTGTGGAACTGCGGGGCTTGGTGGGACCTCTCTAGCAACAGTGGTGAATGGATTTTCAAAGATTACCATCATGTGCACTTGTGACATTCTGCCTGTGAAATACCCTGTCTTCTTGTCCTGATCGCAGAAATTATGAATGGTTCTTATAATAAAGTATGGCTTGCACTTGTGAAGAAGTGCTCAATATCATACTCTGCTCTGATCACCTGCTAAACAGAAACCACGGCTTGGGAGTCCTAATGTTTTTATGAAGTGAAAATTATTAGCTGCACCAACATCCTTTTTCTTTAGTTGCAGAAAGTGAAGAATACAGTATCTCACAGCCCTCCAGACAGACAGACAGACAGCTGGGAGAGTGTCATTCTTGCTCTTTGCTGCACCCCGGGTACCACTGCACTGGATTAGCTGCAGGAAGTAAGTGGGGAAAGGAGAATATGACTCTTAACTTGTCTCCTGCGCTTTCTCCTCAGTGAGTTTGACCCACGTGATGAGAAATGGCTGCCAACATTCTCCAACCCTCAGCTACCAGGACTCCTTTCAATCTCCTGTTTCCTCTGGCATCTGTCTTTTAGTTCACTTAAAAAGGTTAGCTGACTGGGTTGGGGATTTAGCTCAGTGGTAAAGCGCTTGCCTAGTAAGCACAAGGCCCTGGGTTAGGGCCTCAGCTCCGGAAAGAAAAAAAAAAAGACAAAAAAGTTACTCCTTACACATTTGTTTTGCTGGGCGGGAGGCAGAGCCAGGCGGATCTCTGTGAGTTCAAGGCCAGCCTGGGCTACCAAGTGAGTTCCAGGAAAGGTGCAAAGCTACACAGAGAAACCCTGTCTCGAAAAACCAAAAAATAAAAAACAAAAATAAAAATTAAAAAAAAAAAAGTTTAGCTTACCTGTCTGGTGTCCTTGAAGCTGATGCCTCTGGAGTCAGTACCTTCAGGTAACTGTCCTGGCAGCCAATAATAATCTGTCAGTCTGTTTCATCCTAAGGAATTAAAATGGAAGCTGGCAGGTGGCCTGGAGAATGCTAGGAGTTGATGGGGTCCCACTGCTCATTCCTAGTTGTGCACATTAAAACAAAAAATGTCATCTAACTAGACAACTTAGTGCTAGATTGCAGAAAAGACCAAGCCTGTGTTTGTATCTTGTTTGTGTAAGTACACATAGCTGTCTTCATTTGTGTGTTCATATACGTGTACTTGTGTATGTACACGTGTGTGGGCACATGTCTCCATCCAGGTGGCATGTGTTCACTTTCTCCCAATGCACATATTTGCATGCTATATGACTGTGCTATAAATTCCATCTTAAAGACCAAAGGCCTCAGACCAACATTTGAGCTGGGACCTCAACTCTTTTTTTCTTTCTGTTTTTGGCCCTTATTTTCTGTTTGTGAAAGTTAGGTAGAAAAAAAATAGTAAAATTTGAATTCAACGTTGAAAGTAGATAAACTTGGAGCTATTGTTTCCTCAGTGAGTATCAAACTCTACGAGCAGCTGGTATATTGCCTCGCTATCACTCCCATCAAAATGTGTGCAACTAATAAACACGTGATTTGGTAAATATGCCATTATATTTTATACTACACAGCTTTATTAATATTCTTGTTCACCTTATGAATGTAGTTAACTCATCATTTTAAGGACATTTATATCACTTCTAATTTTGGCCTTTTTTTTTTTGCTTTAGTTAGGTTTAATTTTTTTAAGTTGGACACCACATAGTCTAGGATAGCATCAAACACCCCAGGGACTCAGGCTTCCCTTAACTACACCTCCTGTAATTGGGATCACAGATTTGTACTTTTCTCTTTGTGTTTATAGAATATTTTCACTGCACTGTGATAGCTAGATCAACAGATTTCCTTTGCCGTAAGGACATTATCATCTGAGTTGTAAGCAAGTATTTATTTAGCTACAAGCTGAGCTGAAAGCACACTGTGTTTTATTCCCTCTAAATATCACTCTGTACATAGCAGAATGCCACAGGGCTTCCCCCACCTCATTGGGAAATGTTACAGATAACTAAAAAAAAAAATGGTATAATAATTATACTGTACAAATGATACATTTGCATTTTGGTGTGTTTCTTGGTGTCATTTCTGATTTTTTCATACAATTTTAGGGGCTGCATTTGAAGAATTAAGATTTACATTTCAAATCTCCCGCCTTCCCTCACCTCTGGCTAAATATTAATATAATGTGGTAGGTTGGAGACTGGTGACACCTGGCGGCTCCTTCTAATACAGCAGAGTTGGTTGCAAAGAGGCTGGGGACAAGGACATATCCCTAAGGTAAAGTGTTGGATAGGGGCTGGTGGAAGCAGCAAGTCTCGTCCAGAAAAACCCCAGGTGTGTCAGGCACACCTGTAATCCCAGAACGTGCGAGGTGGATCCAGGAACATCAGAGTTCCACTTATTCTCAGCAACATTGTTAGTTGGAGGTCAGCCTGGGCTACATGAAACTTCCTTAAAAGAACAAATATCAGACAGAGAGAGAGAGAGAGAGAGAGAGAGAGAGAGAGAGAGAGAGAGAGTAGAAGATAATTTTTAAAGAGAAAGTACATGAAGATTACAGAAAACAGAATTATGTACTAAATACTGGAAAGGCTGGTATTCTGAACTGCCCACAGAACAGGCTGCAAACAAGCAACCCAGTGGTCTCCTAGGCTCCTTCTGCAGTGACTCCTGCCTTCTGGGAGGTCCACCCTGGCAGCACTTCCTCTAGAGTGTTGTAAGGAGAAAAGAGAAGTAGCTCTTTACTGTCTCTGGATAGCCTCACACTATAGCCCCAGACACATATCAAAGCAAAATGTTGCAGGTACAGTGCCAAATTTTGTCATAACGTTACTTTTAAACCAATATCTTAAAAAATTTATTTAATAATGACTATTAGGCCACTCAGAACAGCTTTAAGCATGAAGGTTGTGTGGGCTGGCTGACTCCTGAAATTTCAAATCTTCCTGAACGTTTTGGAGCACAAATTGTTTGTGCTTTAGTGACTAATCCCTCCTTTTTCACATACAGAACATTAATGCAGTGTTTCAGGACTCAGGGAGCCAATTTTTAGAGATCATGGGTACTTTGACATATGCATTCATTTAGCTATTACTGGACATCACCTGGCCATGCCCTGCCCAGCATACATTCTGATGGCTCAGGCTTGCTGTTCTTTATTAACTGTCCAAGGTAGAGGAAGAGAAAAATAGTGTTTTGAAGAAAAGCTTCTCTGCTCCCCTCCCCATTTCCCTGAATAAGAATTTGCCGTCCCAGTAACATCTTTTGTGGAATGAATGTTTTCTAAAGCTAATTCATTTTCCGTACTGAGAATCAAACCCAAAGCCTCACGCATGCCAAGCAAGTACTCTCCCACTCCCCCAACTCTTTGTAAAATTAACATTTTAGGTAACTTTACTTAAGCACTTACTAGATGCTAGGCTGTTCTCACTGTTAATTCCTCCAGAGAGTTCTACGAGGAAGGGCTTATTGATTTATTGATTTATTTATTTGCATCATTAGCTTTTATTTCAATGTCATGAAAATCAGTGCCTAGAGATTAGTCAGCTTACTGTTTGAAATTTCTAGTTAATAGCTAGAAAATGACTGTGCTGGAATTTTAATTCAGCTCATAACCACTACAATACTTACTGCTAAGCCAAGAAAGCTTGTGGTGGAACACTGTTTCCATTTCTTGCCAAACTTTGTAAAGAACTGCCAAGGCTACCTGGGAGTAGACCTCAGATGTCTTCTGCCGTACGGAGTAAATATGCTGTAACACTTCAAAATTAACCATAGCCCTAGGAATTTGTCAGAATTATTTCCAAACCTTTTTCTTCTGAATGTGTTTTCATTCAAACTTAGCTGGAGATCCTGGTAAAAGGTGTGTGTGGTGGGGGTGGGTAACAAGAGACAGGAATTAAAAGTCTTCAGTTTGGTCAGAAGGCTTTATCTATTATTTTATTTTATTTTTTATTTTTTTGTTTTTCGAGACAGGGTTTCTCAGTGTAGTTTTGGTGCCCATCCTAGATCATCACTCTGTAGACCAGGCTGGCCTCGAACTCACAGAGATCCGCCTGCCTCTGCTTCCCGAGTGCTGGTATTAAAGGCATGTACCACCACCACCCGGCTTTTATCTATTTTTAAAGAGTTACTAACCATCATATTTAATTTAATTTTAGGTTTTATTTTATTTTCTCTGAGTTTTTTGCCTGCACTCATGGTACCCATGGAAATCAGAAAAGGGTGTCAGATTCCTGGTGAGCTACCACATGGGTGCTGGGAACCAAATCTGGGACCTCTAGGAGAATAACAGATGCTCTTAACTTCTGCGCCATCTCTCCTATCTCACTGTTAAATTAAAAATAAAATTTGGAAGTCCAAAACCAACAATAAACCCACATTAGGACCTAATGCTGCCTGCTCTTCTGCCTTTTTAAAAAAATGGGATTAGCCTTGTTTTGACATCACTAATCTTATCACAGGCTTCGCCAGGACCCTGTAGGCTTTGTAATGACCTTAATCAAGTATTAGCCCTGCACTGTAATTTCCAGATCTACAAAACTTGTCTTTTCAAAAGCTGAGCAAGCCATGCTGTGATTAATAAGGGCTGGAAGGGAAACAAACTTGGAACCAAGACATCAGAAAAACACAGCAGGTAAAGGACAACTGCGAGCCTAAATTTATCCTTTTGTGCAGTCTTTATAAAAAAGGGGGACGTGAAGTTACTAGATGTCTGACTCGAGACGGGGAATATAAAGTCTACAATTAGGAGACTCAATTTGAGATGCTTTTTCAATGTTTTTGTCTTCACAAACAAAGTCCTTAAGAACAGACTTAAATTTTACCGGCAATGGGTGTTCTTGGCATATTTAATTCACCGTTTTGGATATTTTACGTGCGTCTGCACAAAGGAACCATCAACTAACTTAATAGCAAGATGGAAATTTAAAAAAAAAAAAACGTGAAATGGAGATATCTGCTTTCCGTAACTGCCCCAACAAGCCTTTCATTTCGCACAAAAATGATGAAAAAGAAAATTGAAGATTTTTCTGCGAGATTGAAAGCTGTACCTCATGACACAGCGCTCAAAATAGCTGGGGTTTGCTGGCCAATCAA